>JAWQEG010004859.1:0-2500 GCA_033782935.1 Petrolisthes cinctipes
GTAGTGGTGGTGGTGGTGGTGATTGTGTTTGTGATGGAGAGAGGAAGAGTGAGGTGGAAGTGGTGGGAGTAAAGAGTTAGTTTTGGTGATGGAGGAGGATTGAGAGAGAGAGAGAGAGAGGTAGTGGTGGTGATGATGTTGTGTTGGTAGTGGGGGAGAGAGGGAGCGAGACACGGTGGAGGAGGAGGGGAAGAAGAAGAGAAGAAGGAGGAGGTGGAGGAGGAGGAAGTCAAACGATCTGGTGATGATGAAGAAAGTAGAGGTAAATGACTTAGCTCAGAGAAAGTGGATTGAATGGGAGTAGAGGAGTGTGTGTGTGTGTGTGTGTGTGTGTGTGTTGGGGGTAGTGGTGGTAGTAATGGTAGCCTGTGTGTGTGTGTGTGTGTTGGGGGTAGTGGTGGTAGTAATGGTAGCCTGTGTGTGTGTGTGTGTGTGTGTGTGTGTGTTGGGGGTAGTGGTGGTAGAAGTAATAGTAACGAGAGTTGTAGCTGCATGGTTGTTTTGGTGGTAGTGATGGTGATGATGATGATAGTGGTAGTATAGTTGTGTTAGTGGTAGTGATATTAGTAATGATAGTGGTAGTTTATATATGCAAGAGTGGTAGTGCATGTAGTGGTAGTAAAAATATTGATAATGCAAATAGTAGTGGTAGTGGTTATGGTAATGGTAATAATGAGAGGAATGGTGATGATGGTAAAAGTGACAGTGACAGTTGTGATGGTGGTAATAGTGACAGTGATAGTAGTGGTATTGGTATTAATGAAAGCAATGATGGTGATAGAGTTGGTAATAGTGACAGTGGTGTTTGTAGTAGTGACAGTGGTAGTTAGTGATGGTGGTGGTAATAGTGACATTGGTGTTGATGGTGGTGATAGAGTTGGTAATAGTGACAGTGGTGTTGGTAATAGTGACAGTGGTGTTGGTAATAGTGACAGTGGTGTTGGTAATAGTGACTGGTGTTGGTAGTAGTGAGTGGTGTTGGTAATAGTGACAGTGGTGTTGGTAGTAGTGAGTGGTGTTGGTAATAGTGACAGTGGTGTTGGTAATAGTGACAGTGGTAGTGGTGGTGATGGTGGTGGTGGTATTGGTGGTGATACTGGTGATAGAGTTGGTAATACTGACAGTGGTGGTGGTGGTGGTGGTAATAGTGACAGTGGTAGTGGTGGTGATGGTGGTGGTAGTAGTGGTAGTGGGAATAAGGATATCTCAACTTCAAGGCGACCCAGTGTCTAGTGTTGGTGGTGGTGGTGGTGGTGGTGAATGGTGGGGGTGTGGGAAAGGTGGGTGGGTGGGTGGGTTGGTGGGAAGGAAGGGGGTCTCAAGGGTGGGTGTGTAGGTGGGTGGATACTAGAATGGGTGGCTGGGTAGGTAAATAAGTAGGTAGATAGGTAGGTAGTTAAAAATAAGTGGGTACGTATGTAGGTAGGTAGGTAGGTAGGTAAATAAGTATGAATGTATGTATGTATGTATCTACGTAGGTATGTAAGTAGATAGGTAGGTAGGTAGGTGAGGGCGAGCCAGGATAATAATGTAGGTAGATGTAAGAAAAGAGAGATTTTGGGAGACAGACAGACAAGATAGATTGACAGATTGAGAGGAGGGAGTCAAATGTGTAAAAGAAAAAAAAGTATAATCTGCTGCACGTCCTTCGAATACATTGCTTGTATCTGTGTGGAAATCTTTGTGGAATGAGTGCATGTGTACAACAGGGCCTTGGGTTGGGGTGGATAGATAACAACACACTTGGTTTATATCTAATTCGAGACACCCTACACCACGTCCGTCCTTACAACATAAAATAATATACAACTCTTATATATAGTTATTTTGTGCCTATTCGTGCACACTATAAGTTACCTTGTGTACAGGGGATTAAAACATATATATATACTTATCTGTGTTATAGGGCCCTCATTTGTGTAATAACTACTAAAACTATAGGAGGAGAGAAATAGCACAGGTGGATGAATGAAATGGAGGTACAGACGAAGCAGACAACACAGTGGACACATACGAGTTGAAAGTATCCCCCACGTATGACACAACTCAGGGGGACACCCAAAATAAACACACCACCGTCAAGGAAACAAAAGCTAGGCAGAGTTAATAAAAGCCTATGTTTGGACGAAGACAAAAGAATATTATGTGAATTAAATACTCGTGAGTAAATAAGGAGGAAAGGGACGAGAAAGATTGAAAGGTGTTTGGAGGGAAGGGTAAAGAGTAGAGAAGAGAGCTAGGGAGATTGACGAGAAAGAATTAAGAGTGATGGAAGATTTACGTAGAGAGGGATGGAAAAGAAAGAATTGATGGAGAATTGATGGAAGAAAAGAAAAAGGTGCAGTTCCCACAAACGTATCCAGACGAATATGTGTTACAATATATAGTGAGTAACTGAGGAAAGAGACGTAACAAATGTAATGCTATATAAACACAGTACAAACAAGACACTCGAGTTGAACACACAAGGTCAAATCCCAGGCTGACTGTCTCGAGTGTG
>JAWQEG010004859.1:7500-80000 GCA_033782935.1 Petrolisthes cinctipes
ACGGTGTTCGATCAGCAAAACTTTATCTGCACCAACTGGTATGAGATCGACTGCAAGGGTTCCACCAGGTACGTCTTTGGTATTATCTAGTATACAGGTGTGTGCTTCCAGTAGCCTGCATGATGATGGAGAATTAAACGAGCTCCAGGAAGTAATGATTATATAATGAAACATGAGAATATGTGTTGTAATTCGTCAGATGATTCCAAACTTCAACCACAATACCTGGATACTTATAAGATAGGATATGTGTTGTAATTGCTTCACTGGTATTGTCAGATGATTCCAAACGTCAACCACAACACCTGGATAATTATTACAAGACAGGATATGTGTTTTAATTACTTCACTGGTATTGTCAGATGATTCCAAACTTCAACAAGACTTGGATACTTATTATTATTGCTCATGACTGTACACTAGGGGTCAATAGTTCTCCTTAATTGTACTTTAATTATTTAACTCTCACTGACCTCACAAGGTTTATCTCGCTACTTGAGGGAGGGAATTGTCTCCTACCCAACGTATTCATATATGTTATCGTTTCCAGGTACTACAGCAAGAACGACCTTTTCCGGGTGGACGAAACGACAACGGAGCACGACTACGGAGATTACCAACAGCAACCCTATTACGAGTACGTGTATGAGTATGAGGATCCACAGTCACGGGTGGAGACGGACTATGCCTATGAGTACTACGACACTGCCGACACCTCACAACGCAAGCACAGGTTTGACGCCCGGGCTCGCAACAGGCAGGGCAAGTCACAGGTTGGTCGCAGCAACAACACCAGTAACTCTCTGCCATCTAGCACTACTACTACCACCACCACTACTTCTTCCACAACTACCACCACAACAACTACAACTACTACCCCAAGGCCCACAACGACTACCACAACACCCACTACCACCACTACTACAACCCGCCGACCGCTGCCATCCCACTTCCACATCACCACCGCCTCTCTTCCTATTACGACACTCCGGCCATCCCTGTCCTTCAGTAGTGGTTCCTTCCGAGTGGGTCGCCCAGTCGTCAGCATCACCAGCTCCACAAGGCGTGGCTCGACGTCTTCCAGTGGCCCGGCGGTCAGATTTGGATCTACGTCGACTCGTGCCACTCGACAGGAGGAGGAACTCAACGACCGAGAGGTGGATGAGCTTTATAAAGGTGTCCAGGATCCGTTTGCCGACATTGACTGGAGGCGTGACTCGTCCACCAGTGTCACAGCTTCCACCAAGACCACATACGAGCAGAGGTTTGGCACCGTTGGAGATACAACTCGGACCAGACACAATTCTCATCTCTTTTCCACTGCCAGCAGGAACCAAGAAGTCACCTCCACCACCATGCGGAACACAAGACTCTCACTTGATTCCTCTGCTGCCTCTTCCACCACCACCACTACGACTGAGCGCTCCAATGTAGGCAGCAGAAGGAGCAGCAGCAGGGCGAGGGGTGCCGTGGTGAGGAGTCGAGGGTCCAGTGGCTTCACCAGTTCCAGGGCCCGTCAGGCTGGTCCAGACCCCGCTCTGGAGGAGTTTGCAAATTTTCGATATTACAGAACAGCCTTTGGTAAATCAGGTGGTAACTCTGATTCACCTACAGCGTCTTCACCTCCATCATCGAGGGAGAGAGCACAAACCTCGTCCTCGGGGTCAAGATCCTCGTCCACAGGCGGAAGAGTTCGACCTGCGGGATACATATCGGCCCGCTCTGCCTCCAGAAACACCAGGTATGCTGTGTACGGCTGATCAAACACACATACTTATCAAACAAAGATTTAATTAATTATTACTGCCGTATGTACAGTAGATGGCCAACGTCACAAATAGGATATCTTTATCAAGGAGAGAAAAACTGTTGTAAAACGCAACTGGACCAAATACCTGTCATTACTGGCAACTTACCTGTCTGTTGATGGACCAGTAACATTTACATACACTCTGTGACAAATCATATTAAGAGAAACTCCAGGGATGTGGTGTTGGAGGGAATAGAAAGTATCCCAGTTGATCCTGAACCTCAACGCCTGGGAACAAACATTATCATACCCAAGTGGACACAAAGGAACAACAGGGATGATAATGTGTGTTGTGTGTCTATGTGTTGGATGCTGCTCCGGAACTGAAGTGGAGGCAGTGACTCCTTCTCATTATTATGGCGATAAATACATAGTTTCAACAATACAGAACATTGAAACTGCATGTAGTGTCATTTTTATAGCAGGAATGATAAGAGTTTCGTCAACTGAGAAACTACATGTCCTGATATTTTGACGAATATACTATTGTGTAATTATATGGTCATTGCTCACCCAAACCAGAACGTGATGAACACTGAAGCCACTTTATTGAAAACACACCGAAAACTCTATACATTGTGACAATATAACTACAGTGTCTATTTAAAGGCGAGAGATTCTTTTGTTGGTGAATTGAAAGCTCTCTGATTCCTCCAAATTATGACACGAAACAGATCCCCTATTAGTACCATTGAGGGTGTCTGTTTCCTGGCTGGCATAGTTCAGAGGATTCAGGTAGCCAACAAATTCACCAAAAAGAGAATTTCCCCTTAATCGCACGAGTAAATCCACTCTTCTGTGTGTTATAATGCGTTGGTAGTGAGTTATGTGGGTGTGAGTGTTGTGTGTCCCGTTTGTGTTTTAATCATGTGGATGCTGCTTGTGTTTTGTTATCTAGATACAGGAGAATACCAGACAGAGGATTTTCTCAACATGTGACTGACTGGGTGTATCTCCCTGTTTCTCGCTCGTCATGAATAATAATAATATGAACTGGCGGGAAAATGAAAAAAAAAATGATTATGATGATGGGTGTTTCACTTTTTTTCTTTTTTTTAATGATTGGAACAAATAATAATGATATTTTTTTTATTATTATTATTATTATTATTATTATTATTATTATTATGTTATGCAAAAAACTGACACCTTTTGAATAGCAGAGGCATAATGATCAGTTACTCATCTGAAATGGCTCTTAGATTGCTCTTGTTCTGAAGTGTATAATATTGTGATTTATTCCTTCACCTCTTAAGGGACCCCCGTGATGTAGTCAGAAAATTGGAGGTTAGTGAGTCCTGCTAACACTGCCATGAAACACCACCTGTATTGATGGAGCTTGTTTCATGGCATAGTCAGGAGGAATCAGAAGCCTTCAAGTCTCATACACGATCACAGGGTCCTTAAGGAGAATGTCAACTGATTCCCCCATTCTATTCCAAGCAACAGGCTACCATTATTTTTGTTCTACTGGTCCTGTTTCCTGGCATACTTTGGAGGAATCAAGGCACTCAAATGTACCAAACATTTATACAGACAATGATGTTGGTGATCTGTAAGTTCTAAAATAACAATGTAACATAATCTTAAAATTCCCTTTAAATTGATGATTAAAACAAATGTATACATATCGAGTTTCTGTACAAAAAGATCATTAGGAATACTGTACAATGAAATAAGAGCTACTGAAGATATTTGCAAAACCAACATAAATTTTTATCCCATTGAAAGATTCGTAAGCAATTCGAAGGTTGTTTTTATGAATGGATCCCCTATTTTGGGACATGCATGTTTTGTATTGTCAGAAAGCACAATTTTAATGCTTCAGAATTCGAGTGACAAATGTAAGAGCAAATTTCAGCCTGGGGAACTGATTTGCATCTCCTGTTTTGAAGGCCTCAGTTACTTATTATTATTTTATCATCATTGTGCATGACTGTCTGTCCTTCACATTGTTAGGGCAGTGTCATGGATGTAACCTGATGACTTACTAGTAGCTGCAGTAGGCAGTGTAGGAAAAGATGTTTGTAAAGCAGCTCTCTTGTCTACAATTGTACAGACACAGTAGAAAGTTGTTGAGCAGAAACTAGTGGTGGTGGTGGTGGAGGAATTGAACACTCAGCAGGTCACCAGCAGTTGTCATCTATCCTCCCTTCCTTCTAGTGATGATGCCAAGTGAATAATACTGTATTGGTTCTCTGATTTCTTCATATACTTGGTTCCCTTTTATGTGAACTTATTATTTTTGTATGTCTCCAATTTTACAAGAATCCTTTTATGGCTCCCCTACCCCTCCTCTTTCTCTCTCTGTATATGGCACTACAAGGATGCGTACCACACTCCACATTTTGCTCTTCTACTTTATGCTGTTACTTTACAAAGTAAACAAGTCTGTATACCTAACTTATGCACTCTGTAATACACACTTGAGGGGGAAAAGTATTGTCGGCAAATTTGAGACTTGTGATTCATTCCAACTGTATATATTGTGGGAGTGTGGTTCGTGATATGGTTTAGAGGAATCGATAGCCTTATTATTTTATACCGTCACCATATCGGAGCCCTTAATTAGGACAGGATTTTGATCTTAAAAAGTGTAGATAGCACATAATATCCTAACCAATCCAAAGTTGTGAGAATAATACTAACCATTATTAAGCAGATGTTGAAAGTTGAATTGTAAACGTTACCTGTAGTAGGAATGATATACAATACATAGATTTCACTCATGTTGGTTGGATGCTCACATGACTATCCTCAAATATGTTGCATGGATGTGTGTATGATTGTCCACAGTTGTTTGTTTGGCTGTTAATTGTGTATTTTGAGTGGTATGGTTATTGGATGCTAAGTGTGTCTTTTGGGTATTATATTTGTTGCTTGGAAGTTATGGTTAGTATGAAATCATTTTGTGTGTTACGCATTGTGAGTTGTGAAGTTTCATTGTGAATTGGAAGTTTCAGTGGAAGTTTCAGTCACTGTTTGGTGGTGGGATGCTGTCAACACCCACACACTGGTTACTTTTTCGTGGCAACCACAGGCAGTTCCATCATGGATGTCGTGGAGGCAGCGTGTGGAAGTCTTTGGATATTACTAAAAATTCGTGTGACTGTGTGGATAGTTAGATGCTCGGATAATTGTCTACATTGTGTACACTATATATTATGACAGAGTATACCTGGTGAATGATTACATGGTGGTTGTTTGTGTGGCGTCCTTTGATAGGTTTAAAATTAATAGCATAGTAATGTTTTAACCTCTCACACTTATGTTATTCCGTTATCTGTATTCCTCTGAAGGGAAAACAATTTGAAAGTTTAATGTCTGTTTGATGTTATTTCATGTGCACCTTACATTCCCCTGGCGGGTACTTGTGTTCCATCTGAAAAGAAAATGATTATACTACAACTTATAATATTTTGGATCTTGAATATCTGAGTTTGCAGTTTATGTGTATCAGTTGAGGCTCATGATGAAGTGTGTTCCGGCCAAGAAGTTTGCATACATGGATTGAGTTTCACGTATTAGAATTGAAATGCAATGCTACGGTCTTGTGAAGGTCATACATAACATTGGACTGTTATTAGTGTTGAAGATGTTATGGTGACAGGACGTTGAATGTTGTTGATGTGATTCTACTCAGGCTAAGAAAGTACTATAAATGTGATGGCTCTCTCGTTCTTTAAGTAAACGGAAACCAACTCTGCTGCTGTCCTGTGAATGAAATAACTTATAATAATGGCAGTAGGGGTCGGTGGGCATGATGTTAGAGTGAAAGTGTCGTAATCAACAAAATTATGGTCTCCATGGTTTCAGCAATGTATGTTTAAAGGGAGATTCTTTTGAGGGTAAAATGGAGGGCTACTGATTCCTTCAAACTATGCCACGAAATGGATCCCTTATTAAAGTAACATGAAGGTCGTCTGTTTCCTGGCATACTTTGGAGGAATCCAGGCATTCCAATTCACCAACAAGAGAATCTCCCCTTAAATGGTTATCAAGAGCCATCCGTGTTCATACAGTTACCTCCAGGTGAGTTGTTTTCACCTATACATACATACATACGTTTGACGGGACTTGGTAACACCGCTGCACAATCTGAGGTCAACAAGAGCTTATGATCAGTGGACAAATTTTCTGTTACCTGCTTTGGATGAGTCTTACTTAGTAAATGAAAATTAAAACACAGACCAACAAAAAACCACGAAACTTGAAGGAAAACAATACATCTGAAGGGGATTGTACTCCAACTTTCAAAGGCCTTATAATAATGAGAGTACAAGTGTGTGTTGTTGTGTTGTAATCTTTGAACAATAAAGTGAGCAGCTCCACCATCAACTTGCCTGCTGAGTGCAATAATAAAACAAGTTTCCCATGTTTTCATAAATTTTTACTAATCCTTCTGACAAAAAAGCAAATAAATAAATAAATATAGTTCCCAGTGCACAGGAAGTCACGATCCATAATAATAATCAGTATCCAGGTCTTATTGAAGTTGGGAATCATCTGACATACAAGTGAACCAATTACAAAACTTATCCTCATGTCTCATATACACTTGCTGGAGTTCGTTAAAGGGGGTACCGGAATAGGGGGACAGGCTTGGGGGGGGTTTAGGGGGGTGGGGGAGTAGGGGGACAGGCTTGGGGGGGGGGTTAGGGGGTTGCGGGAATAGGGGACAGGCTTTCTACCCACCCAAAGCCTGTCCCCCTATTCCCGCACCCCCCCAGTCCCCCCCCCAAGCCTGTCCCCTACTCCCGCACCCCCTTAATTTATACTTCATCATGAGGCTATTCCAAGCACACCTGGATACTATTTATGTCTCGGGACTATATTATTATTATTATTATTATTATTATTATTATTATTATTATTATATACTTATCCCATACAAGATGAAGATGCCAAACGAAACTGTGTGTGTGTTTTATTTATTTATTTATTTATTTATTTATTGTTGATGGGGGATGAGAACATGAAAGAAGCATAGGAACTTATAGAGCAAGTATGAAATGGTTAGGTAATCTAATGTTAGAATTTCCTCTCCATCATCATAAGACGTAAGAAATAATTTTACTGCCTTTCTCATATTAGGCTGCCGAACATGTCATACAGAATATTATTATTATAAAGCTGACTAATTACATATCGTCAGGCTTCCCATGCAAAACAAACATACATATATAAAGCTTTGAATGTGGGTGTGTTTATTTGTGTGTACATCACTCGAAAACTACTGTACTTAGACATCACATAGCAAAACTAAAAACATATTCATCGACCTTAAGGGGGTGCGGGAATAGGGGGATAGGCTTGGGGGGGTGGAGTTAGGGGGGTGCGGGAGTAGGGGACAGGCTTGGGGGGGGGTTAGGGGGGTGCAGGAGTAGGGGACAGGCTTGGGGGGGTTTCGGGGGGTGCGGGAGTAGGGGGACAGGCTTGGGGGGGGGGAATAGGGGACAGGCTCTCTTCCCCCCCCCCCCAAGCCTGTCCCCCTATTCTCGCACCCCCCAAACTCCACCCCCAAGCCTGTCCCCTACTCCCGCAACCCCCAAACTCCCCCCAAGCCTGTCCCCCTATTCTCGTACCCCCCAAAGCCTGTCCCCTACTCCCGCACCCCCAAAACCCCCCCAAGCCTGTCCCCCTATTCCCGCACCCCCAAAGCCTGTCCCCTACTCCGGCACGTCCTAAATAACTCGTACCCCAACAGGTGATGAAATTTCTTGAATAAAGGTGCGTGCAAATATCCTATCAGAATATATGGTGTCCATTATTCACACACACACACACACACACACTCACATACATACACACACACACAGACACACACACACGCCTCACCACCAGACCGACCAGTCCACCACCACTTCATTCTTGGTGGAGTATTGTGTGGAGGAGGTGAGTCGGTCTAGGTGGAAGAGTGGAGTCTGGGCCAGTATTTACAAAACATCTTAGACTAACCACTAACTCGACCGTGAGACTAACCATCTAATCATAGTCTGTGTGTAGCCAAACTAACTAAAATAACTATAGTCATTGTGTAACCAAACAAACTAACTAACTAACTATAGCCTTTGTGAAGCCAAACTAACTAACCAACCATAATGTTTGTGTAGCTAAACTAACCAACAACTAACCATAGCCTGTGTGTAGCCAAACTAATCATCTAAGCATAGCCTGTGTGGAGCCAAACTAACTAACTTACCAACCATAGCCTGTTCGTAGTGTAACCAACCAGCCTATACCCATTCCTCCAGTCCTTCTGTGCCACTCACCACAGCAGTACAGACAAGAGATCGTGGTACTCACATGTACAGACCTATACCCAACATAGTGTAAGTAACCTTTTTTCTTATTGTTGTTTCTTACCTACACAGCCTTTAATCATATAAAAGTGTCAAGCCTAATAGTGAGTGTTGTCATTATCCCATGTATACAGGTCCAGGTGTGATGTGGTTGGTCAGTGTGTTGTGTGTGTGGTTAGTATGGGTCACCAACACCTTCATCACTGCCATGGAAACGTACGAGGCGAGATCGAATCACCGGATTGGTAGACTATTGGTGCCGGAGCCGCTGACAGTTCTAACCACCAGCAAGATACACTGCCTCACTGTTTGTCGTCTCACTCAGGAATGCGTCGCGTTCAACCATCAGGTCAGGTCAGGTTGGGTTTGGTTATTGGGTCCTAAGGGGAGATTCTTTTGTTTGTTAGTGAATTGGAAGGTCTCAGATTCCTCCAAACTATGCCAAAGTCTATAGACTCTATATAGTAGGTGTAGACGGGAATACATTGGCCTATCTGGATAGTTATTTAAGATATAGAACATTTTTCGAAAAAGGAACCCCTGCGAAGAGGAGTCCCTCAGGGGAGTGTATTGGGTCCTATTCTCTTCTGTATCTACACTATTGAATTGTCACATATATTGGTGAAGCTTGGTGTGAACTTTAAATTATTGGTTGATGATACCCAGTTTTATATGTCTATGAAATGATGAATGATGAGAAGTTGACTGATTTTATGTTTGATATTAAGGATGGAATGGACTTGAAACAACTGAAACTGAATTCAAGTAAAATTGAGTGTTTGGTTCAACAACCAAACACTCAATTTTACTTGAATTCAGTTTCAGTTGTTTCAAGTCCATTCCATCCTTAATATCAAACATAAAATCAGTCAACTTCTCATCATTCATCATTTCATAGACATAAGAAGACCAATCTTAGAAGATTAGATATCTCAAGTTTACGAGTGCATGATAGTACGCTGGATGTAAAAACTGAAGTGAAAGATTTAGGAGTGCTACTAGACGAAAATCTCTCTTTCGAAGCTCAAATTAATCAAGTGGTGAAGGTTTCTGGTTACTATTTGAGGAACATTGCATTTGTTAGAAAATATTTAGATGAGAATACCGTGAAAATGCTTTTTTCACAACTATGTCTTAAGCAGACTGGATTATTACAATTCCCTCTATTATTGTTTGCCAGACTATCGGTTAAAAATATTACAAATATAATAATAACAGAGCTGCAAGATTAATTAAAGGTCTTCCATCTCGTAAGAGGATAACTCCAGCACTCATTGACTTACATTGGTTACCAATAAGGCGATGATTGTGTACAAGATATGTCTTCTAACATTTCGAGGCTTGAAATTTGGAAAACCAGAGAATATTTAAAAAATCTTTTAAGAGTTTTTCAAGTAAATACCTCTATGGAACTCAGGCATAGTAACGAACAATACTTGTTAAAAGAGCCGAGGAGTAATCTGACAATGAGTTTCAGAGCGTTTGAAAGGTGTGCACCAAGGCTCTTTAATGGATTGCCATTAAATGTCCGCACCCCCCAAAACCCCCCCAAGCCTGTCCCCTATACCCACACCCCCTTAACCCCCCTAATCCAGCCTCTACCCCCGTCCTTTCCTCTATTGACAGTCTGTTACGTCTACGTGTGAGCTTCTGGACACTTATCTATGTGAGAGTGAGACAACACAACTCAGTCTCCAACCCAACTGGCAATACTATGACCTCATCAACACACAACTCATGGTTAGTAGTCAAGAATTTAGATTTATTTATTATATTTATCTATTTTTATCATTATTATGATTATTACTATTATTAATATTATCATTATTATTATTATTATTATTAATATTATTATTATTATTGTTATTGTTATTACTATTATTATTGATATTATTATTTTATATTGTATATATATATATATATATATATATATATATATATATATATATATATATATATATATATTTTTTTTTTTTTTTTTTTTTTTTTTTTTTTAATTGGAAGGTCTTTGATTCCTGCAAACTATGACACGAAACAGTATCATTGAGGGCGTCAGTTGTCTGGCAAACTTAGAAGGAATCAGTAGCCATCCAATTTACTACCAAGGGAATCTCACCTTAAGGGGGAAGTTTTGTGTTGGTAATTCTGGAGCAACTGAATCCTCCAAACTATTCCAAGCAACAGAACACCATTATTTTCGCTCTTCTGGTCCTGTTTCCTGGCATACTTTGGAGGAATCAAAGCACTCCAATGAAACAAAACTGAATTACCACCTTAAGGACCCTGTGATCGTGTATGAGAATTGGTGGCTTCTGATTCCTCCTGACTATGCCACGAAACAACCTCCTTCCATATAGGTGTGTGTTTTGTGGCAATATTTGAAGGACTCGTGTACCTTCAATTTTCTGACTACATCACAGGGTCCCTTAATCAAGAGTGTTGCAAGGAGGAAGAAGGAATGTGTGTGTGTGTATGTATGTATGTGTGTGTGTGTGTACAGGTATGAGTGTGTGTACAGTTGTGTGTGTGAGTATGTGTGTGTGTGTGTGTGTTTATAGGTATGTATGTGTGTGTGTATAGGTATGTGTGGGTGTGTATAGGTGTGTGTGTGTGTGTGTGTGTGTACAGGTATATGTGTGTGTATAGGTATGTGTGTGTGTGTGTACAGTTGTGTGTGTGTGTGTGTGTGTGTGTGTGTGTGGCAACCCAACTAACACCACCACCATCGTTAATCTTGTGGTATACCTGTATTGATCACGTGAATCACCTCAATGAAACATACATGACATGATTTCCACACCTCTCTATCTATATGAATCCTGGCTCACATATATATATTATTATTATTACTATTATTACTATTATTATTGTTTTTATTATTATTATTATTATTATTATTACTTATTATTATTATTGTTGTTGTTGTTGTTGTTATTATTATTATTATTATTATTGTTATTGTTATTGTTGTTGTTATTATTATTATTATTATTATTATCATCATTATTATTATTATTATTGTTGTTGTTGTTATTATTATTAGTGTTACTATTTATTGAGCCACAGCGTCAGACAATAATCTATGGGCAACAAAACATGAAAGGCAAACGACGGGAACCAACACACACACACACACACACACACATACACACCTGTACACACACACACTCATACCTGTACACACACACATCCACATACCTGTACACACACACACATACACACACACACACACACACACACAGGAAATTAATGTTGGTAAATCTGGAGTAACTGATTCCTTCAATATATTCCAAGCAACAGATCACCATTATTATCTTTTGTTCATGTGTGTGTGTTGTTTCCTGGGGCAGACTTTTGGAGGAATCAAGACAGTTCAATGTACAGTCACGAACACTAATAAGTATCCAGGTGTGCTGCTTCGAATACCTAGAGACAGTAAATAAATGCACAATAACAAGATCTTCATTGGAATTACTTCGTTGGTGAATTAATTGGACTGTACAAAGCTTAAGGGGGTGCGGGAGTAGGGGGACAGGAATGGGGGGGTTTAGGGGGGTGCGGGAGTAGTAGGACAGGCTTGGGGGGGTTTTGGGGGGTGCGGGAGTAGGGGGACAGGCTTGGGGGAGTTTAGGGGGGTGCGGGAATAAGGGGACAGGATTGGAGGGTGGTTAGGGTGGTGCGGGAGTAGGGGGACAGGATTGGGGGGGGGGGGGGTTTGGAGGGTGCGGGAGTAGGGGGACAGGATTGGAGGGTGGTTAGGGGGGTGCGGGAATAGGGGACAGGCTTTCTATCCACCCCAAGCCTGTCCCCCTATTCCCGCACCTCCCAAACCCCCCCCTCCCAAAGCCTGTCCCCTACTCCCGCACCCCCTTAAACCCAAGCTGTATACTTATTAGTGCTCGTGACTGTACACCCAGAAGAGAACCCCCCCCCCCCCTTAAGATAATTTATAAATGCCTTGGTATTAATTATTTTGTCGATACTTATATTATTCACTATTTGAAGGATACGATACTATTTATTATACAGACAATACCATTTATTATACACACAGCACCATTTATTATACAGACAATACCATTCATTATACAGAAAGGTTTATTAATGTTGTGTGACCTTGCACGTGTGACCTATGTCTTGGGTGACCTTGCACACGTGTGACCTAATGTGATTTATGTTTACTACAGGAAGAGGAGCAACTTTTTCAGCAACACGACATCTGTTCTGACTTTGGCCACTGTTCATATCTCTGTGGTGAGTCGGATTATTTTCTTTTTCTTCTTCGTGTTAGTTTATTGTGAATGAACATATATACCTACATACATACATACATATAATTTTATTGTATTATTATGTATACGTATATGACAATTTGATTTTTTTTTTTATCTCATAGTTACTTTCACTCACCCAACTTTTTTTTTTTTTTGTCATAGTTATTTTCACTCACCCGACTTTTTTTTTTTTTTTTGTCATAGTTATTTTCACTCACCCGACTATATTTTTGTTTTGTCATAGTTATTTTCACTCACCCGACTTTTTTTTTTTTTTTTTTTTTTTTTTTTTGTCATAGTTATTTTCGCTCACCTGACTTCAGCTCTAATCAAGCCTTACTCTCCCTTTTAGCACGTGTGTGGGCGAGCAGTGCCGATCAAACCTACAGTGCAACCTGACAGTGACGGGAGGCAGCCACTGCACTGTAAATGACGATACCTCCATTGGACATTGTGTGTGTGAGATTGACCCACTGGGCTTACAACTCCACACTCTGCATTCACACGTACAGTAAGTCAGTCAGTCAGTCAGTCAGTCAGTCATTCAGTCAGTCAGTCAGTCAGTCCAGTCAGTCAGTCAGTCAGTCAGTCAGTCAGTCAGTCAGTCAGTCAGTCAGTCAGTCAGTCAGTCAGTCAGTCAGTCAGTCAGTTAGTTAGTAGTTAGTTAGTTAGTTAGTTAGTTAGTTAGTTAGTTAGTTAGTTAGTTAGTTAGTTAGTTAGTTAGTCAGTCAGTCAGTCAGTCAGTCAGTCAGTCAGTCAGTCAGTCAGTCAGTCAGTCAGTCAGTCAGTCAGTCAGTCAGTCAGTCAGTCGTCAGTCAGTCAGTCAGTCAGTCAGTCAGTCAGTCAGTCAGTCAGTCAGTCAGTCAGTCAGTCAGTTTAGTATAGTTAGTTAGTTAGTTAGTTAGTAGTTAGTTAGTTAGTCAGTCCAGTCAGTCAGTCAGTCAGTCAGTCAGTCAGTCAGTCAGTCAGTTAGTTAGTTAGTTAGTTAGTTAGTTAGTCAGTAAGTCAGTTAGTCAGTCAGTCAGTCAGTCAGTAAGTCAGTAAGTCAGTCAGTCAGTCAGTCAGTCAGTCAGTCAGTCAGTCAGTCAGTCAGTCAGTCAGTCAGTCAGTCAGTCAGTAAGTAAGTAAGTAAGTCAGTCAGTCAGTCAGTCAGTCAGTTAGTCAGTCAGTAAGTAAGTCAGTCAGTCAGTCACCCAACACAGAGTCATAGTATGTATTTCAGTGAGGGACCCATCTACATTTTCTGCCTTTATTTGTGTGTGTTTACAAGTTAATTTGGGTCCCTCACTGCTGCATGTAGCATATTCAAGTACTGGTCTAATGTGATTACTTACGTACTTACTTTCCTTACCGTTGTCTCGTGTTAGTATAATTATGTAAAGGCTATATTGATCTATAATCTCTTTGCCATCATTGCGTCTAAATTCCTTCATTGTGTGTATGTACAGGTATGTCTGGCATGACTTGGGATTGGACCGCAAAGAAGATCGTTAATGACATGTGTAGTGTTACCTTCACTGGCAAGTCCACCTCCAACCTCCGCTTTCTTCTGATGACCAAGGAAGACTTCGTATCTGGCGTCTATTATTATCGTATAGGTGAGGACTTTAGGGAAGAATAAACGTTCATGGATATATATATATACCTTGTGTAACTTATAAATAAACATCGGGGAGGGCTCGGCTCATCCATGGTTTGATAAATATATATACACTAGACTGAACATTACCTTTTCAGGAGCAGACTCCTATAATTCTCCAAGCCAGTGGGATATGACACAAGGGCCTTAGAATACGACACAGTGACTTTGCTAACAACACACATCTTTCACCAAGTATTGTTAACTGTGTGTTACGACCCTCTCCTCTACACCACTCTACTTCCTAACTACCTTCAATTACCACTACCAATATTGGCCTAAAACATCCGAACTCACTATGGAGTTGGGTTCAGGGGTTCATGAGGCCTCAGAAGAGGTGACTTCCAGTCGTCGTCAAGACACACAGTCAGTATCAAGGCCCCACTCACCCTGTAAGGGTCTCCTCCTCCATCCACCTCCTCTCAGCCTACATACTCGATACCACCACCATAACGAGTGTCTGCCAGTAATCCGTCTACATTCACATACGTATCGTTTATTATATATTCTGTTCTTTTCTCTTATGTCTCACCAGTTATTCTTGTATATGTATAGGTTAAGTTTATAGTTATAAGGTGTTTAGTTGTTTGTCATTTATTGTCTTTATTTACATCATATTATCTAAATGTTTCAAGTTCTTTATTAATTCAACTTATTGTTATAGCCGTAGGACTAGAGCCTGGAATTAAATCATTACTATTAACTGTCAAAGAGTTTTCAACGTCCTGGTTGTAACATGCGTCATTGCATGTAAATAAAACATCAACTCGAGTATATTGTGTTCCCTTCACTATTTACATTCCGTGTTGTGACACTATATGCTGTGACATCTCTCGTCACTCTATCCTTGTACACACCACATAAACATGACATCACGCATCTCTCATTCACACCACCTAAAGATGACGTCAGTGACTATTTGAGAAAGGGGAGTATGCAAGACCGGTTGTCGAGTTGACGATGATGTGGTACTGATCTAATAATGACTCCATAAAGCCATCGTACCAGTACCACACCACCACAGATAGGACATTCTTGCATACGACCCATAATATTATGTATGATCTAACTTATGCTACCTACATGTATTGTGAGTTTCAGAGTTGAGTGCGACTTCCTCTCGTATCAAGAGGTATAACACCGAGACTATGAGTCATGATGGAACCATACTGACGGGCAACTTTCAGAACTTTACAATGTCCTGGTGTTCGGGTCGTATCACGTGAGTAAAAGCCTTTATTTGGTATATATGTTTCTTCTCAGTAAGTGTAAACATACTTATACTTGACCACACTTGTATAGCCTTCCCTAGAATGGCATTATTATTATTATTATTATTATTATTATTATTATTATTATCATTATTATTATTATTATCTATTATAATTATTATTATACTCCTGTGGATATACTGTACATTAATATATCCCTTACATCTTTTCCAGTATGGCCATCCAGGGACAGGCCCCATTCCTGGACTGGACTGACCCTACACCTTTGACTATACTTGGCCTCGCCTTCTATGCTCCCTCCTCTTCAGACAACCATCTATTCTTTCCACACAACGTCATCGACTCCTACTTCCCACTCAACCTGGAGACTGGAATTAAGTTGATTTAGTTTTTTTGTTATGACTTTTGATCTTTCACTTTCATGATAGATAGATGCATTTAATAATCACTCTGAAAAAGAAAAACAATTATCTAGATACCCATATAAGGGGATACGGGAATAGGGGGACTGGCTTGGGGGGGAGTAGGGGACAGGCTTGGGGGGGGGGGGTTTGAGGGGGTGCGGGAGTAGGGGGACAGGCTGGGCGGGGGGGGGGGGGATTTAATAGGGTGCGGGAATAGGGGACAAGCTTTCTACCCACCCACCCCCCAAGCCTGTCCCCCTATTCCCGCACCCCCCAAACCCCACCCCCCAAGCCTGTCCCCTACTCCCGCACCCCCTTAACACTCTACTTTGTTACTGTCAATCCTTCAACTTTGCCTTCGCTCCTTCCTTCCTTCGAGTTAATGTGTTGTCGTTTAGGTTTTCTTCTTTCGTGTCAGTCAGTGAGGCAATCGTGTTTTTTCCACCTCGGGTCATGATGAATAGTCGGAGTGTCTATATAATGTCTTGTGTGACAGATAATAATATGGTCATCACTTTACCCAGCTATTCCCTCTATAGGTACGCGAACGAATGGACACTTTTGGCGAGTAGTGAAGATCTTTCCTGACGGCAGTTCCACCACCAGCCTTAACATTACCTTCAGTGTGATGGCTCTCAGGAATTGTAGGGTGTTGCTCACTAACCTTAACGACAACAGAAAGCAATTTCAAGTCGGTAAGTTTGCAGTGTTGTGTTGTCAGTATTTGATTCTAAAGCCCGTGTCACACGAGAGATATTTTCTGGCATCTTTTGGTATTTTGCTACCAAATGATTCCCGTACTGGTGGCAAAAAGTGCGTGTGTAGTCACACGGTGGATTCGTCTACCAGCATCTTCCACTGGCGTCTTCCCACAAACCAAAACAATCACTGAGTCACTTGGTAGACCATTCATTGCAATACTTCCACAATAATGACCTCTCTTTTTATAAAACCTGTGTAACAATTCATGTGGTCAACCTGGCATATAATCTGAGCAGTGAGAATAATAATAAGGAAGAATTCTCTTGCGACCGGGCTCCTAACTTTAGCGACGTGTGATTGGCTGTACAAACTTCTCATATCTCAGATGTTTTGATCTAGTATGCCTTAAATAAATTATCTGACACGTTATTATGTTTTTAATGTAACAAATATTATTATATGATAGCCAAATGACAAGCAAAAACTGTTTATATTAGGGGAAAAAACTTGGTTTGTTCATTAGGCTACGGAGTTACTGTATCGTTCGAATCTATTCATTTTAGGTCAAGATACACCGTATATATAAATGAAAGCAAAGTTACTGGCGGCAAGAAGACGATCAAGCGCGTCTTCCCGTTTGCTACCAAAAGATGCCAGAAAAAGTGTCCGTGTGACATGGGCTTAACTGTATAAGCGGCGATAGTTTATGATAATAATTATTAATATTATCAATATGATCATAATCATAATAATAATATTAATAATAATAATAAAAATAATTATAATGATAGTGATAAATTATTATTATTATTATTATTATTATTATTTGTTCCTCCACCTATTTTGTTCAGGAATTGGCATGACTCCTGACGACGTGTGGATTTATGTTGATAGTACCTGGGCAACTCAGGTATCGTCACCTTCACCGCTCTCAGCCACAGAGTACCGTGCTTTCTGGGTTACCCTCGACGCCTCCACCATAATGTAAATAACCCCGGTTGGTACAGTCAAGAACCAAAATATATATCCAGGTCTTGTTGAAGTTTGGAATCATCTGACATACTAATGAGCCAATGACAACGCTTCTCTTCATGTCTCATACTTGCTGGAGGTCGATTAATTAATACTCCATCAGGCTATTCAAAACATACCTGGATGTTTGTTTGGGCTCATGGCTTTACAGTACAGTAGAGTTGAACCAGACTTGAAATAGTGACAAGACGAAACACTGTTTTTCATCCAAATGTGTTGATCCCATTAAACTGTAATGCTCTCTCTCTCTCTCTCTCTCTCTCTCTCTCTCTCTCTCTCTCTCTCTCTCTCTCTCTCTACAGGTTTGGCAAAGAAGGGAACGACACAGCCATCGCCAGCTACACTGACTCCGTTAGCATTCGGTCATTCACTCACGTCGGCATTATGACCCACCACGGTGACCTGGGCTACTGGAAGATGACCTCACTTCCTCAGTTCCAATATCCTGTCGGCACTTACTACCTGTAGGAAGGGAAGAAGAGGGATGAGAACCATATCATTCTGTATTGCTGGCCATTCCCCTGTTTGACTATTAAATGTAAGAGGGAAGATATTATAAAGGTTAGCAATTTAGCGATCTTTCAATGGTAGGTAGACTAAGGTTGAGTGAATGGCTCTGCCTGGGGATGGATGCTATCAAGGTAAGGAATATAAGTTGTCAGAGGTCCCCATGTGTACTTACGTAGGCTAGTGTCTTGTAGGTGTGGTTGTGGTTCCTCATAAGTCATATTTGAGTGTTTTATGTTTGAGTATTGTATAATGTGATCGTCGTGTTAATGTTTTTGTTGGACTGGGATAAATTATTGATTATTCCTGTACTTTGTGTCACATATAGTAAATACCACGTACACCTTTAGGTCAGGTGTTATTATTTAGATGATGAGATTCAGCACCAACACAAGGCATTTCTTTTGATTTGATAAGTTTATTGTTGTAAAGGCATATAACAATAGTAAATAAAGTCACAGATGGAAGCAAACAAACATATCCCGTGTTTTCCATTCCATTAATATAAGCCTAGTTAAGTAAGTTAATCAGGTTGCCCTTCACGTGGAGTCGGGACAGAATATTTAAAATGGCCCATTCAGCATGCATCGTCATTATTCTAAGAACTTACTAAGGAGTGGACAACATAGAATGGCTAGCTGCTCTATGGCTCTGTAAGATACCAATGGGGAAATTATATAAAGATTGTTCAAAACTAAATGGGGAAATTTCTACCAGACGAAATAAATAAATGTGCGACTATCTTCAAGAATAAACAGGGAATTCCTGAGGTAAAAAGAAAATGTACGACGATATGGTAAATGTACGACGATATGGTAAATGTACGACGATATGGTAAATGTACGACTATATGGTAAATGTACGACTATATGGTAAATGTACGACTATATGGTAAATGTACGACTATATGGTAAATGTACGACTATATGGTAAATGTACGACTATATGGTAAATGTACGACTATCTTAAAAAGATTAAAAACAGGGAATTTATGAGGTAAAAATGGAGATTCTGATATTGAAATACAAAAAGATCGTCAATGTTCAAGAGTAAAGAGGGAATACTTGAGACAAAAAGAGAAACTCAGCAGATGTTGAAGTTGGGGAAATTTCATCAAGGATGTATGTTACTGTATGCAGATGATGTGATAGTTATGAGTGAAACAGCAGAGGAACTTCAAAGGATTTTGGATGTTGTAGGTGGGTATGGGAGAGATTTTGGTGTGAAATTTAGTAATGAGAAAAGCCAAGTAATGATTGTGAATAGAACAGATGATGAGAGAGAACACACATGGAGAGTGGGAGAGAATGTTCTGAAACAGACTGATGAATATAAGTACTTAGGGGTATGGCTGAGTCCAAGTGGAAGTGAAAAAACCAAGAATGAAAAGATTAGCATGACGAACCAATGGGTTGGACGACTGGCAAGTGCAGCGAGGCTGAGAGCAAGCATGTATGATGTGGTGAGAGAAGTATGGAAGAGTGTGGCTGTCCCGAGCATTATGTATGGCATGGAAGTTATTGCATGGAAGGAGAGTGAGATAGACAAGTTAGAGGTGGGACAGAACCGAGTAGCGAGAATGGCACTGAATGCACCAAGGTATGCAGCGATAGCAGCTTTGAGAGGTGATATGGGATGGAGTACATTCAGAGAAAGACTGGTGAAAGCAACCCTTAGATACAAAGTAAGACTGGAACGAATGGAGGATACAAGACTGGCAAGAAAGGTTTATATGTGGAACATTAGAAATGGCAAATGGGGAAAGAAGTGTGAGAGAATGGTATATATGAATGGTATGGTAGTTAGAGGAATTATGCATGAGTGGAAAATAATGAGCAGGAATAGAGAGGGGCTAGACTGGGATGCAAGAAAGTGGAAAAGTGAGATTGACAAAGAAGTGAAATGCCTGGGGTTAAGAAAGTGGAAAAATGATATGGAACAAAAGGAAACTCTTGTATGGTATAAGGAGAAAGAATGCCCAGAGTATGTGAAGTGGTATGAGGGAAGTCTGGGTGGTGATCTACTCTTTCGAGCCAGAGCACAATGTATGGAGGTGAATGCAAGAAGTTATAGATGGTCTGAATCCCGAAGCAAGGTATGCCAGATGTGTGACACAGGAGAGGATGAAACGGTAGAACATGTGATGCTGGGATGTGAGAAGTATGAGAGAGACAGAACAGAGATGATGCAGATCATCCTGACTGAAATGGAATATGAGGGAATGGAACTAACAGGGAGAGAATGGATGATATTACTGTTAGGTCTGTGTGAGCAGACCACAGATGAAATGATTGGTGCTGTGAAAGAATTCTTGGAGAAAATGTGGTATGCAAGATGTAGAAAGTGAATAGATATGCGTGGTATTGTTTTTTTTTCCGATTTCTATTTACAGGAGCTGCCGATACAAAGGCCAACCCTGGAATAAACACCCGGGGTACCTGTAACAGCAAGAGCAAGAGCAAGAGCAAGGAGACCTGGACTTGGCAACACTGCTTCCCTAATGTAAACAATAATAAATAATGGACACTTTAATTAAACACCGAGTGGGAAAGTTTTTAAGTGATGTATTGGTGGTAATATAGGTTGTTTAAGGTTCATTTCTCCATACCAGGGTTGAAAATAACTCCTAAATAAAAGGATGGACTCTGTAAATATATAATTGGTGAGTTAAATTAAGGCCTATAGTATAATAGTAGTGAATTTAATTAAGGGAAGACTTTCTTGTACGTAAACTGGAAGACTTGTACTACTAACTTAACTATTATAAAGGGAGATTCTCTGGTTGGTAAATTGGATGCTACTGATTCCTCCTAACTATTCCAGAAAACAGACAGACGCCCTCAGTGGTACTAATAGGGGATTAGTCTGTTTCGTGGCACAGGTTGGAGGAATCGCAAACCTTCAATTTCAGCAACCAGAGCATCTCGGTATTTATTGAAAGAATTGCCGTTTTGTAGCAGTGTTGCCAGATCCGGCTATGCCCCGGTCATTTCCTGTACGGTAGTTTGCCCAGGTTAGGTCCCGGTGGTCTGATGTGGTCTAGGTTAGGTTGGGTAAGGTCAGGCTAATTGGGGCATTTGCGGAGGAAATGCCATAGAAGAAAATTGTCTAAATCAGTGTGTAATGAAAGTAGAAAAACCGTACGCAATAACGGTAATTCTTTCAATATTTATCAGAATCTCGCCTTAATTAGCAGTAGTAGTATTAGTAGCAATAATGATATTGTATATGTATGTGAAA
Source organism: Petrolisthes cinctipes (assembly GCA_033782935.1). NCBI lineage: Eukaryota > Metazoa > Arthropoda > Malacostraca > Decapoda > Porcellanidae > Petrolisthes > Petrolisthes cinctipes. The sequence continues at coordinate 28,643 of JAWQEG010004859.1, forward strand.
AGGTGCAATAAATTTTTGGCTAATCCTTTACACGTGTTATTTTATGTTGATATTATTGGTAGAGGTTAAGAAAAGCCGCCAAAATGGAAAACTATTATATCCCAACTTTTTGTGGTGGTATTCAAGCATTTATCCATAATCACTCCATCAACCGGGGCTGCTCGGTCAGACAGCTTGAGGAACTTCATCAACATCTCCCATCAATTTTTTTCTGTCAAATACATTTCTTAATAAATGTACGTCATTACCTCATGGGTTATTTCCGTCGCAAACACTTATCTTTCATAATACAACTACCCTTAATTTATTCAATTTTCCTTAATCAGTGTGTACAGTGGATATATTGGTGCGAACGGCCAATCAGCGTGCTTGATTAATGCGCCTCAATTTCAAGTGTGCCAATGCATTTTAACCATGTTTGAACACCACCCCCCAAGAGTCTGGATTGAGGGGTAACACAAGTAAGCAACACAATAAATAGTTATTATTTATATTGTATGTTCAAGAGTTAGCCTGACTTTACCTAATGTAATCTTGACTGAGGGAAACTACCGGGACCAAACCTGGGCAAACCTAGGGGGGGAAATCAAACCTGGTTAAAATACACTGGGCCATATTCAAAAACGTTTGTGGTGTATACGATGGAGTGGTACTGGTACGACGGCTCTATTGTTTGTCTATGGAGCCATCATACTGGTACCATGCCATTGTATGCACCACGATCGTTCTTGAACATGGCTCGCTGTTTAACTGGGTAATGCCTTCATAAAGCAAAAACAACCAACAACCATAATTTTTTTTCTACAGGTTTATACAGTATTGGCATTATTATACAGGGTGTCCATGAATTATCTGAACAGCTTTACATCTATGTAAACAAAAATTATAATTTCTTTTTACAAGTTCCCACCATGGGATATTGAAAATGTTACTACTGTATTAACATTCTTTTTTTTTCCCCAATTTTTTACTATTTCTTTTTTTAATACCATTTTCTGGTGTTGAGGATTTATGGTGTTGGAGGGTCTTTGCTTAAAGGCATTGAGGCCTTTTATGTAGAGGCAACAGCATGTGTGCAGGTAGAGGGTGATCTAAGTGAAAGTTTTAATATTAGTGTAGGGCTGAGACAGGGGAGGAAGTGAAGGAGTTTAAGTACCTGGGTACAGTTCTGTGTAAACATGGAAGTATGGAAGGAGAAATTAGGGAGAGAGCAATGAGGGGTAGACAGGTCATAGGATCACTGGGAAGGATAATGAAGGGTAGAAATGTGAGTATGAAAGTGAAAAGGGGACTACGAAATAGTATAATCCTGCCAACACTGACATATGCGTCAGAGACATGGACATTGAGTAGGGCTCATCAGTCTAGAATAGGTGCAGTGGAAATGAGTTACTTGAGAGGAGCATGTGGACTTACTAAGTGGGATGGAGAAAGTAATGAGAGTGTGTATGAGAGATGTGGTATGAATGAGAAGGCAATAGGTATTGAGTGTGGAGTGGTTGAGAGAGTGAAGCGTAATACATTGAGATGGTTTGGACATGTAGAGAGAATGCAAGGTGAGGAGTTTGTAAAGATGGTGTTTGGAAGTGAAGTTGTGGGACCTGGTGTGAGAGGCAGACCTCCGGTCAGATGGCAGACGAGAGTGGAAGAGTATGTAAAGGAGAGAAATGTGAGGGGCAGAGTAGGACTTGACCAAGTAAGGAGGGAGTGTTGGAACAGGGAAAACTGGAGAAACTTCTGCCGTGGCCACCCCCTTGGAGGGAGTTCCCGGAGGGAGTTCCCGGAGGGAACAAGGCGTCAGAGCTATAGATAGATAGAATACCATTTTCTTCACATTTGTGTTATAACATTACCTACCTCTTGCATATATGCTGTATTGTGGTATGTGCCAATTTACCTGTAAATTTTTTTTCTAAGACCATCAATATTCTAAAGTACAGTAGGTATTTCACATTTTCCCTATAATAAGGACCAAAAAATGCTCCCGACTAAGACCAAAGAATGCCTTGGTTAAGACCCAAGTATACCTTGATTGATCCAGGTTAGGTTAGGCTGGTTCATTTTGGATAAAACAAAATATTGCTCAGTGTTTCCATTTTTCAGCATACTGAATAGATTGCTGAAAACTGGATAACTTGAGCCAAGTTTTGCCTGAACCTGGTCTGAATTTTCCATTTTTCAATATTAATGGATGGTTATGAAGCCAGTAACAAAGCCAAATATGATAGATTACGTGATCATCCCCACCCAAAACCCCTGATTTCCCAGGTTCTCCCTTAAGACTGTTGGGTACACCTGAGGGCTGACTCCAAACCAAAACATTTACACAAGAAGTTATATTCAAAATAACAAATTACAGGATATAACACAATAAAATATATATTTTGACCATGATATCCTGTTGTTTGAACTTGTAAAAATTTACCCAATACCAACACACGTTTTGCCATAATTTTACCAATATTTATATCGGGGATTCTCAACCCTTTTCTCCCTACATACCCTTGAGCATTTTTAGTATCATCCATGTAACCCCCTCCCCTTAGTGATATCTAATAAAAACAATACACATATAAGTGTAAGTATTGAAAGTAACTACATACAGTATCCAACATGGTAACCATAAGCAACAATTGAGAAGAAAATAATAGAAACATTTCACAGTTCTTTGCCTGTGGCAATGTTGGCCAAATGATGTGAATAGTTTTTTTTATATTTTATACTATGGATTTTTTGGACAAACCAGCTTGAGGTTCACTAGCTTCACTGCACGACACAGCATGCTTCGTAGTTTGAATTGAAGAAAAAATTATTATTTAAAGTAAGAACATAATGCTCTGCATAGCCACAAAGACACTTTCAAAGGGGAGAAGGAGACAGGGAAGAGGGATAACAAATACGAAAGGAAAAGAGGGACAATTGGAGAGGGTGACTCGAGTTTGAGATAAAGTAGGAGTAATATTATTGAGTTTATCATATAAACGATCCGTGTTCTGCAATTGTAAACATCGAGAACTAAGGAATATTTTGACGAGCCGGGTGTCTTAAATATATTTACGTTTTTCTTGTGTGAACTATAAATTTAAATTTTATCGGCGATCTTTATCATTTTAAATCTTATACAAGGGGAAATGGGAAGGAATGAAACAGGAAAGCTACAAGGAGGTTAAAGGTGGAAAGGACCTGTTGGCCTACGGAAATTATGCAATATATTTGACATTAAATTTTGTTGCAGTGCTTTTGCTGTTGCATACTGTATAAATAAATTGGTTTGGAAGCAAAGGAGAGATGACAGAAGCGTGGCCAAAAGACTGCTAGGTTTCCCAACAGAGATGACATCAGTTAATCAATAAGATCTTTGGTAATGATGACTCGTATATTATGTATTCATAGCAGTGTGCACGTGACTTACTGAATCACTAATCTTATAGGAAGTTATTGTATCGGTATCATGTGTTACCGAGATGTTAGTTTAGCGCTAAACTCGCCAGATTTAGCGCGAAAAATGTTCAAAATTACAAGAGTAACTCGATTTTTTAAAACATTTTCCTCATAATATATTAAATCTAGCACGTTTAGCCGCCTTAGCGCTTTAGAAATATTTTAGTTAGGCTAGTTGGTAACCTACACATGACGTGCAGACTTAAATCCTGGAGGCCAAGGTTGTGTGTGTGTGTGTGTGTGTCTGTCAGTGGGTGAGGCGGCTGATATAATAATAATTCTACCTCATTGGTTAACAGATTACCTTCGTGTGTACTACGGCTGACTACCAACACAGTATTCTTCCCACGGCATATCCATCGTGTGTACTACGACTGACTACCATATTACCATCGTGTGTACTACGGCTGACTACCAGATTCCCGTCGTGTGTACTACGGCTGACTACCAGATTCCCATCGTGTGTACTACGGCTGACTACCATAATTACCATCGTGTGTATACTGACAACCAACACAGTATTCAGATTCCCTTCGTGTCATCACCTTCTATCTTGCTCTGGCGCCATATGACCTCGCTGTTGCGCCGATAAATCAAGATGAAGGCTCTTGGGTTTGTCCGCTCTGCCTTGAATACAAAATGGGTGACATGGGATTATTTTTCCAAGGGATGGCTGTTCTTTATAAGGGAAGAAGCACTGACACTTTTCATCTTGAGTGTCATCAGTAAGTAGATGTCTGTTGGTATGTCTAAGTAAATATCTAAGTTAAATGTCTAAGTTAATGTCTGTTGGTGTGTCAAAGTAAATATCTAAGTTAAATGTCTAAGTAAATGTTTGTTGGTGTGTCTAAGTAAATGTTTGTTGGTGTGTCTAAGTAAATGTTTGATGGTGTGTCTAAGTAAATGTCTATATGTCTGTTGGTGTGTCTAAGTAGCCTAAATGTATAAATGTCTAAGTAAATGTCTAAATGTCTGTTGGTATGTCTAAGTAAATGTCTAAATGTCTGTTGGTGTGTCTAAGTAAATGTTTGATGGTGTGTCTAAGTAAATGTCTAAATGTCTGATGGTGTGTCTGAGTAAATGTCTAAAAGTCTGTTGGTGTGTCTTAGTAAATGTCTGTCCAAGTAAAAATCTGTCTTGGTTTTTCTTTCAAAGTAAATGTCTGTCTGTTGGGTTTTCTTTCTCTAAGTATGTATGTATATGTCTGTTGGTCTTTATTTATGGTCACTATATGTCTGTCTAAGACTCTTAAGTAAATGTCTGTCTGTTGGTCTTTATTTACGATCACTATGTATGTCAGTAAATTCTCCCATCGGCTTTTCTTTACATTAATCCAACTTGTATTACTGTGTGTGGTCAGTGTCATGATATTATTTTTTTTTTTGTAATAGTTAATTTGAGCCACACAAATGATAAACACAATTTTTCCCTCAACTTTTTTTTATATAATCCATCATTCTCTAATTATTTGTATTGAAATGCAGTATACTGTAAGGGCGACGGCACAATTTGATCATGTTTGATCCCCTACGTAGGTTTGGTTATTTATTTACTGTATTGCAGTTCTGTAGCAGTGTTGCCACATGTGGCTAGGTCCCGGCACTGGTAGTTTGCCACGGTTAGGTTTCGGTAGTTTGCCCCAGTTAGGTACCAGTAGTTTGCCCCAGTTAGGTCCCGGTAGTTTTTACTGTGGTCTAGGTTAGGTAAGATTAGAGGTCCGCCAATGAGTGGCAGTCAATGGGACAGAGTGTAGCACACACTAGACTGTATGAAACACAGCTATAGCACGCATCACAAGGATGATGATTGGCCCAGAGACCTCACCACCCACGTGAGACCCGAGTCAGCTTCGGCTATGGCTGCGTAAGCAGGAAGACCTAAGACAGCCGACTCAAACCCCCCACCCCCTGCTCACAGGGGTGGTAACCACTGGCATCAGTGAAAGATTTTTACTGTGTCCCGAGCAAGGACAGAATGCTGGACCACAGAAACTGCAGCTGCGGACTCTACCACTGTGCTAGCCAGAAGACTAATTTCCAAATTCCCCATTTGAATATGCCTGGGGCTGTCTTGGAAATGGAGCTTTTCTGAAGGCGATAGATGCCATAGATGAAAGTAATCTTATAATGGTATAAATTAGTAGGTAATGATGGTAGAAAAATCATCCTAGAGAATGGCAGTATAGTATATATTTATCCAAGTTTGCCCTGGTTAGGCCCTGGTAGTATGTCCTGGTCCAGATTAGGTCATATTAGGTTGGAGAGAGTCGGATAAACTCTAGAACATATAAATATTAACTATTTAACTTGTTATTTACTTGTTTTACCCTTCAATCCAGCCTCTTTGGTGGAGTGATCAATCATGGTCAAACTACACTTTTGTTCATATATTTCAATATACAAAAACAGAAAATGATGGATTATAAAGAAATGTTAAGAAATTTGTCCTTTCCATTTCTTTGGCTCAATTTAAACTTTACCCAAGGCTGTCACAACCCACACATCGCCTTGCAGTCCTTTGAACTTGTCATTGAGCTGACTTTACAGGCCACTAGATTTATGATAATGTGGCTAAGAGTTGATGTTGATATGATTGTGTGATGTGTAGTGATTTTTTATCTAATGAGGTGTATTATTTCAGTGTGGGTCATTGATACCTTCACTGGGCGAGATACATGTTGCAAGCTGTTTCACCTGGGGTTGATTGTACTGGTGCGCCGTGTCATGGCCGGGGGTATCTGCAACTCCACCAAGCGACTTGATGGTCAGACTGTTGTCATAACGGGCTGTAATGTTGGTATCGGAAAAGAAACTGCACGTGACCTGAGCCAAAGAGGTAAGTATTGATTAAGGTAGTCCCCAATATTCTAAAATTATTTAAATACACACTGTATTGTATGATCTATATACCATATGTTATGATATTTAATTGATTGAATGCTAGAACATCTTGGGCCAGTGAAAGGGTTCGATAATGCTAACTTTTAATGTGATAATACTAGTAATATTTTGATGTGCATATGGTGGCTTACTACTTACATAGCATTGCATGTCCTATCCTCATTCATGATTCTGTATATCCTAAAATACATAGCTGAGAGGATTTAGTTGCATCAACAACATCCATCCACAGCATGATTAATCCCAGTTGTCAAGAATTTTTGGTCCTATAGAGGGATATATGGAGTGATGTGGGCAGTACCATAAGGATTTTGACAATCTTTCAGACATGAGCCACTCCCTTTCACTCCTTCAAATGTCCCTCCAAGTAGTTCCATCATTATCATTCTGTGTCTTTTGTATTCTGCATCACATTTCTATACCAAACTTGTATATTTCTTTGGTCTTCCACGTCTTTGTGTACTCTCAGTTGTGTGTGAAAATTACTGATTGTTTTTGTGTGGTAAATCTGTAAACACTACCTCTAACTACAGTACAATATTTTGATTAATTCTGGCACCAGGAGCAAAGATCATCATGGCATGCAGAGACACAAAGACAGCAGAGAAGACAGCACATGAAATCAGTAATGAAACAGGTGGTGACCTGGTTGTAATGAAGCTGGATCTGGCATCCCTGTCATCCATCAGAGCCTTTGCTGCCGATCTAAAAAAAAAGGAGTCCAAGATACACATACTTATTAACAATGCAGGTCAGTCAGTTTGCCACTCCATTGTTATATCAGTGCAACATAATTATTTACTGTCCCTTCATTGAATATATTCATTATGCAGTAGTTTTTCTTATAAATACTGTAGTACATAAAATGTATTCATCCACCCCAGTGAGGGAGAATGTTCAACATGCAGGAGATGGAATTACTTTATGCAAAGGATGATGGATCACATACAGACATGGGGACGATGGGGTCTATTACAGGGTTTCAGTTCCCTCCTTTGCAATCTTTAAAGAAGTAGCCAGTTTTGCTAGATGAATTGTTTTATAGAACATCTTATGGGTATACTAGAAAAGTAAATATATAAAATTTTTTGTGTAGCTGAACTAGTTATTACTATTTTTCGAATATTTTTCCATGTTGTGGATAGTGATATATTGGCAAAAATATTTTAAAAATATTTTGTGTCCGAGACACCGAGAGAATTATCTCGGCTTTGGGACAGTCTTACATATATATAATACAGTCGGCAATCTAATTTGTTTTATTTATTAGTATGACTTTCAATAACCTCTGCTATCATAATACTTAGGATGTGGCTGTTGGAAATACAGTATGTATAGTTTATTAGTATGAAAATTACACGTTGATAGAGATCAGATCTGTCTATGCTGAAGTTGAAAACAGCCACAGAGTCACACACAGACTGCCACAGTGATGCCAGATCTTTGGAGAATTGTATTTAAAAGAAAATGGTTATATTATACACAAGAACTCAATCACGTACTCAGCAGCAAGAACAATTTATTATTTCAGACATATCACTGGTATCCAGTCGAATATCAATTACAAAATAGTCTGAAAAGCTATAAAATACATGTGTTTCATTTTTCATATCTGGCACAATGGATCTCTTTGTTACTGGAACTTTCGGCGAGCCTATCCAATCTCGGTCGTCAATATCGTCGTAATTCAATTCGGCAAACAGTTTCTATCTTATTATATGAACTAATTAATATAGTTGTTCTGTGACCTGCCAAAACATTCATTAACTCTATATGCAACGACTGGCATGTCGGTTCCAAGATGTGTAAAGTATGAACACTGAAAATAATTCAGATATGACCGTCTGGATTACTATATATGTGGTTTTAAAATTGTTATGAACCACCTTATTGCACAAAATCATACTTTGGAAATTAGCTCAACTATCGATTATAATAATGAAGAGATGAATGGACCTTTGCCTTTTGTATTTAGTTCAAGAAAATTATTAAAAAAATACTGGAATGGTTCCGAGTGCGACCCTTCACCCATCGAGTTAATTCATCTGGCGAATCTGGCAGCTAAAGAATTACTATTACTCTTAATATATTATTATGTTAGTGATCATCTATTATATTACTATTACTGTACTTGAATATCTATTACTATTATATATTATTTGTGATAACGGTAGATATTGAACATGATAATTATTTTCATTACTGTATGTCTAAATAATTTGATGTCTGGTAGGCCACTCTCCATTCTACATGGTCTCCTATGGTGTACTTGCATCATGGAGAGCAGTCAATAGAGTAGATAACTAAACTTTTTAACAGTAGGCTGACAATGCATATATAATTTTTTGTTTGACACATGAAGACTAAAGAACTTAAAATAAGTGTCTGACTCTGTAATAGGAAAGTACCACTTTGCCTTCAATTACTATTACAGCTATGATTATTTGATCTATTACTATTACTTAGAAAACTTTGTAATAGTCTATTACTATTGCATATTACTATTAATTCAAGATGCCCAGTGGGGCCTACTTTATTCTCTGTGAATATTAGCCATCTCCCATAGGGCTAGAGTAAGATGTTGTAGGATCTGGCCACTTTCTAGTGAATAGGACGAGATCTACCCACATGGATTTGAAATCCACGTTAGGTGTAATACAACCTGCCCCTTTATGGTCCCTTCAGGACTGGTCTCGTGGAAGGTGCGGCCCCACTTGTAGCTCTTGTGGTAACGTGGACTTTTGGCCCACAGCACTGGTGTGGGATCAAAGACCTTCCCCCCAATCTCCCTGGCAGTTGGAGGCCCCCAGACTCCCTGGTCCAGTAAGCTCTGGTCCCATCTTGTTGGGATTTGTTTTGGTAGCCTGGGCATATAGGGCCAGCCCCTCCTTTATTTTAATTTGTTGTTTTCACTGTGACCAGAGCATACCGGGGGTCTGTGGGCCAGGAGGCCATTCTGCTCAGGGAGAACATCAATAACAACAACAACTATAAACTCATGTCTGATCACATATATTATATAGTATACTGTACTGGTCGTTCTGACCATTATAGTAGCCCAGCATACTAAAACCCTACTGTATGCTATTGGAAAACTGTACCTTCATTGCTATAAGTAATTTCTGACAGTTATCATAGAAGAATCTCAGCTGAGATACAGGCAATGGTGTAAGCATATTTTGATATTGACCAGGTGTGATGATGTGTCCATTTAAGAAGACTGAGGATGGCTTTGAGATGCAGATGGGCACTAATCACTTTGGCCATTTCCTTCTGACCAACCTTTTGCTTCCTCTACTTTCTCATGGGCAGCCAGCTCGTATCATTACTGTTTCCTCCCTCGCTCACACAAGTAAGTAACAGTTTCTGTTAAGTTACTTCTATGTGTATTTATTAATGTGACTAGTTATCTCTGCTCTACTTTAGAAGAATACGACAGTGCAAAATCTTTAATGATATATTACTAAAGTATACCTGCCTTTATTTACAGTATACTGTGCAGTAAAGAGCAGATATAATAAATCATATAATGTATAAACTAATGTACATGTAAAAGGTCCATATAAGGAAAACGATAATTTTATTTCCCTATCACAGTAAGATATGAAAGTTCATGTTTAAATTACACAGGTGGGATTTTCCACCATATAGAGAGGATTGTGGAACAATCCCATGCAGTTCCATGTTTGCCGTTGTTTTTTGAGAATCAAATGATTTTATTATATTTTATTGAGTTCTTGGCTTTGCATTTTCAGTGTTGTGTTTCCGAAGTTCATGGGAAGTGTCTTTTTATTCTTTTGGGGTAGTTTGATATTTTGTCTGTCATTCTGCACACTACAACAATTTTCTATTATTCTTTCAGGAGGTGTAATTCCATTCGATGACATGATGTATGAGAAAGGTTATGACAAAGTTAAGGCATACGAGAACAGCAAGCTGGCGAATGTTCTTTTCACTCGACAGTTGGCCAAGAGACTGAAAGGTTTGTTTAGTTTATTAACAGCTAGTGTCCTTTGCACACATCCCTGATGTAAAATGGTTAAAAATTGTGGAAGTTGTAGCAAAGTAATTTTATAGTTCATAGTTATATGTTTGTTCAGAATCTCCCACCATTCAATGAGCAAACTTGTAATGGATTTGTTAATTTATTCATAGACAAGTTGCTAAATGTTGCCATTATTGTGTAATGCATTCATTGTAGGCACCTGTACATTCATCATGAGAAGTTTGTGTGCAACATATCAGAGATGATTGATAATGGTTTGACTGGTAGTGGCATATTCATTCCCAAATCATTGTCTATGCTTGGTTATATAGTTTTATTCCCTAGTAAAGATTCCACTGGTAAAGATTTGGGTTACACATGATTTACCTCTCAGACCACTGCTCTGCACTAACTTTACTGTTACTTCAGTCAGTCTTTCTGTAAAAACCCTCCCATTTACCTTTATTGGCACACTCAGGAGGTTTATCCTCCTATACTACCACATTCTTCCCTCCTCCATTGACCATTGTACAATGGCATAAATGTATAAATGAGTTAAATTTATCACTGAAGTTTGACTTATATGATGTTTAATTTTTCTAGGCACTAGCATCGAAGTGTTTTCATTGCATCCGGGAGCCGTGCAGAGCAACCTGGGTCGTCACGTTTTGGGTCAGTGGTCAGCCAGCACCCTCATTACTTTATTCATCAAAACCACTGCTGAGGGGGCACAGACTTCTATCTTCTGTGCATTGGAGGCTCGCCAGCAAGAACCTCACTATTTTAGGTACAGTTACAGTGAACAAATTGCTAGGATGTGAGAAAACTTGGGGCTTTCAAGAGAATATAAACACTTACGTAGTTGCTCGGTCCGAGATCAATACGTGTATCTTGACACCCTCCAGTTCCCATCGACTGTTACTTGCTTACCATTACTATTTTTAGTAGCTTATTGAATTGTACTGCTGGTATCTGGACTGGGCAAAAATTAACTCTTGTTAATAGCTAATTGCATTGTACAGTATATATTTTGTGTAAACCAATGGAGTAAATATACTTAAAGATAATGCAAGCAGTTTATTCTAGCTTACTGATTTTCAGTTTCAAAATCCAATTCCCAGCCTATTGTAGTTGAGTAGTTGGTTTAGTGTTTTATATATACCACCCTGGAATTTTAGAGAACAGACAAACTTTCAACAATATTTATAAAATGTTTGCTATTGGTTTATTTTTATCTTGCCAGTTTCATTTCACTAGGGTTCTGTCTCTTATTCAATCAGATTGCTTTGTTACCACACACCCTTGAAAAAAAGGAAATAAAGTCTTGATGATGATAATGATACTAACATTTTTCTCACCACCCTAGTGACTGTGCCCAAGGGTATGCTGTGAGTGCAGCTCAGGATGATGAAGCTGCAGAGAAACTGTGGAAACTGTCAGAGAAGATGGTGGGCCTATAAGTCTTACCCTGGAAGGTTATACTATATTTGTGACCCAGGTAAGACATAGTATATTTTGCTTTTGAGATTTTGAATGTGTTATTTCTATATATAGAAAGTAATTGTATGTATATAGTATATTTGAAGTAGTGTTTGTAAATCTAGAGCAGCTAATTTCTCCAAACTGTTTCAAGCAACAGGCCACCATCATTTTTGTTAATCTGGTCCTGTTTCCAGGCATACTTTGGAGGAATCGAGACACTCCAATGCACCAGAAGTATGACAGCACCTTAAAGGTCCATTCACACATATCCGTGCTGTGTCAGTGATGTCTGTTCACACATATCCATGCTGTATCGGTGCCGCGTCCGTTCAGTGTCAGTGATATCTGTGATGCATCAGTAATGTCTATTCATACACATCTGTGGCACCTCCATACAATCCTATACCATTCTTGTCCTATATACTATTCCAAACAGTTTGTTTGAAACTGCTGTCCATAAATTTTTGTTGGGATAAATCTATATTACAGGACAGGATGATTTCGAATTGGTTCAATTAGCAGCTCGTCATTCATGTTTCTTTTACTATTCAAGCACTTGTCCGACCTTTCGGCACTGACACGGAGAGTCAAAACACGGTACTGCGCCGGACGCGTGTCAATACCTCGGACAGTTTCAAAGTAACTATATTTATTTTTGCACCGACACTGACGCACTGAGCTGACATGGCACGGATACGTGTGAATGGACCTTTACTCTTATCTTAGTTGTATACAATGCTTTCATTGCACTCACTGTTTTTCTTCCTTGGGTTACTCTCTTTTCCACTTCAAGTGAAGGTCATAAACCACTCAAAGGGACCCTGAAATACCCTTCACTGCCACACACTCCTTTTTTGTATGACACATAGACCATCCTGAAATATTAGACTTTTCCCCAACATGTTCAATCATCCTGTAATCCCTCACAACCCAATATTAAGCACTAATTTTCCATCTCAAGTTCTCTTCCACTTGCATTATTGGAAGTCTCTTCATAATAACATATATCATATAGGGATGTTAATAACCCTCTCAGTTGTGTATTGTTTATTATTTCTGGGGAAACATGTTATAGTTTAAAAATAATAAAATTTTTGACGAGATATACAATATGCCACATTTCAAAAGACTTAAAAACAAAGTTGAATAGGTGAGGCAGGGGCAAGGTGTAAAGAATGGAACTGAAAGGCTGGAACAGGAGTGGAGAGAACAGGTTATAGTATGGGGAAAGGATAAGGATAAAATGAAGTTGGTTTAGAAATTAGACGGAATTGGAGTACAGGGTTGTGGGGAAGGGGTGCTAAAAGGATTGGGACAGAACTAAGAGAGTTAGAGAATGAAGGAAGGTGGTGATAAGTGTGTAAGTAAGAGGGTGAGGTAAAGAGTAGTAAAGGACGATGATCTGAAAAGAGAGGATAAATTGAAGCAAGGAAAAGGAACCCATATGGTAATAGATGAAGGGGTAACAAGATATGGCAGTGGTATTTTAACCTCCCCTCCCTCCATTTATGGCACTCTCAAGTTGTATATTTTCATTATTTTTATGGTACCCATCATTTCTTTGAGTATTATGGTTTATTATAATATTTCCTCCACGACTTGTTATAGTAATTCCCTTTCTTTGTTCTTATAATTGTGAGCACAGAAATCCAGTTAACACAGATAAGAAGTGGGTAATTGTGTGAGAAATTTCAGAGCCTCTTAAACCTGAATTTTCAATTGGGAGTTTCATATTTTTTAACTTCAGATTTGTCATCGTACCTATATCAATTAAATCTTCAGTGTGGCTGAATTTAGATTAACAACAACCGTATCACCCTCCTGAGTGCTGCCAGGACTCCCTGGTTGAAAAACAGTGTTAACCTATATGAGAGAAATGACAGATGGAAGGAGGGGAGGGGGAGAAACATAAGTGATCAAAGGGGTGTGGCTAAAGAGATGAAACTGGTTCAAGGGTTTAGGAGGAGGTAGGGTTAGTAGGTGGGGAAGTGGGAGTAAGGAATATAGTGACTGGGATAGTGGTGATAATTAAGTGTTTATTGGCAAGGGAAAGATATGACAATGTAAGAGAGAGGGTAATATAGATGTGGTGTTAGTCCAGAGGAAAGGTATACCTGTAACTTCATTTTGACACAAAGTAATTGAATATTAACATTTGTATCAATAAATTATCATAATTATGTAATAATACGTATAATTTATACATTCTACTTGACCATCATTCTCGTGTGTACACAGCCTTGAACATCAGGTTATGAATACCTTATCTTAAGCCATCAACATAGTAATCAATAGCTGAAAAAATCTTGAGCATGATAATATACTGGTTACTCATCAAGTCTTGGTAGGCTAAGGTGTGATTGCAAACTCTTTGTGTTACACTATGGAACCTTAATAACAATTTCCATAATTTTCAGAGAATCTAAATTATAATAACCTACACACTTTAGTACATGTCAATTTGCAATTATTAGTGCTTCAAACAGCCATAAATAATAAATTTGTTGAAAAATTGTAGTCACTGGTTGCAGCCTTCAAAACTGATTATTGTGACTTTAAAAGTACTGTACCTCTAAAATGAGTCTTGACATGTAAATGCAAAATGTGTAATGTACAAAATAAGTCTATACTACCGTATTATTAAAAATGAGATGGAAAGACATGATTAGTGACTAGAGTAATGAAAGAAACTAGCAATATATTCTAATGTGCTATGGCTACAGTAAGATGACCTGCATAACCAGTTTATACTTTATAATTCTGTATATTTTCTACAATTTAGTAAACTCCTAACCTCTACAGTATAGTGAAGTATGCTTGAAAGCTAAGACATGAATGATGAGTCTGAAATAAATACCATTACAAAACCCTATGTACTCTATAGTGGTTAAATGTATAACTCTAACGTATCATTTCCCAATTCAGTCTATAGGAAGGGCATTGGATATTATCGGTTCCATAATCCAACACAATCAATATGGCACTGACTACTTTGGCTTGAATGTGTAACTGTATCCAATTAAATCTATTTGGTTTATGACAGCAATCCAAGATTTCTCAACTGTTAAAAATAATGTTAATGGCAGACATGTTTCATTCTCTAATGATTGCAATCTACAAACAACAATGAAGTAGTAAAGACAACATTCACAGTTTCTCACAACATCATCACCTTCATGTACAGGGGAGTTGAATATTATGGAAATCCTGTTCCCAGATTCCCTACCAGTACCATGTATGTGTTAAAAAGAGTCCAGACTTGCAATACACCTGAACATGCTAAATGAAAACTAAAGTAACAAATAAAAAAAGTAACAATATTCCAGTGTCACTTTAAATATTACATACCTAAAATTGAGGAATTGGCTGAGAAATCTATTCCTGGATGTAGTAATAATGATGATATGGATGGAACATTAACTTTCCCCTGAAAGAAATTTTTGCTAAAACATATACCTAGAGCATTAGATGAGATAGTTATTTTTGCAAATATTCTTACTTCAACAAATCAGTCTCATTATACATTATAATTTTATGCTGACCACCCCAATTTTGACAATATTGAAGAGTTTGCATACCAATGCAATACTTTCAATACCACAAGCAATATTACATTCAAAGATATACTTACAATATCAAATTACTTTACCATATAATTACAGAAGTAACAGAGCAAGCAATGCTTCCACTAGGTAGTGATATATATTGCTTTTACTTTTAAATCATGTCTACAGAGCAGTTCTCATAAGAACTTCAGCCAACAGCTTTCTGCACTTATGCAAAGATGTTCAGAATAGCTTCAGGAAAAAACTACATACAGAACACAAGTTGGACATTATAAATATTCTAACATTGGCAAGGCTACACCTGTCTTACCTTGTTATAATAAAAATAACACAAACCTGATAGCACTATATATATATATACTGTATACTGTACATGGGTTTCCCTACCATCACATATTATTACGAGACTCACTTCACTTGCTTTTCCATATCAGGCACAAAGGCAACACAGTTACACAACGCAAGTGGGTCATGGGAACACCGGTAGCTGGTCAGTCACACCTGTAATACTTTACTACACACATCAAAGTGGCTACCACTTGTTAAATCATTGTTGGTTAAGGTTATCTAATTTACATAGTGATTTATGTCATTAGTACTGTAAAACCTACTCAAATACTGTAGTATGACTTCATAAATTAACCTCTATGCTTAAGAAGGCTTAAGTAATATAGATAAGTCTATATACAGCACTGAGTGAAGAGAGCATTAAGTTATGAGACACTGGCTTACCAATAGTTCCCTGTGACCCACTGAACTCTTGTTAAATGAGCTCATGGGCAAATAAGTTACAAGACCTGCTGAGATTTATAATGATATGCTCCGTGTCATAAAATTAAGTCTTACATGTGAATAGAGGGAGTTATATAAACATCTTTCTTTTCATTACCTTAATGTAATAGCAAACTATGATGTGGTACACTGCAGTAATATCATTTGCAACTGTAAACATTCTCAGATGCTTTATGCCAGTGTTCTGAGTTTTCCCTGGATAAAAGCAAAGTCATATGTTAAACTAAAATTATTGTGCAGTGACTGAAAATATGACTACCAGTAACTGTTAATTACACCTGAAGAATGAAGAAGCAATCATGAATTATGTATTACCTCCATCAGGCTCTTATAAAGTTTTGCCTATACATTAATTGTATATTGATGAGAGCCTTGAGGAGGCAGTTATGTTTCTTCATATCTGCAAATGTATAACTAAGGGACCACTTTCATTTTTCAGAAATTATTATAGTAACTCTATTCCATGTCTATGATGTCCCATTTACACTAATGGGGTCAACCATTGGGAATGATGAGGCTGGCAAGATTCCACTGGACTCAAGTCTTCACATTCATATGCACAAATGAAAGGGTACCATATATACTGTTATAGCTATTCCTAACTAATGATACCATTTGAAGGCATTTCAAATATATAGATTACCTAATCTAAGCAAGTGGAAAACCAGTTATACATTGAAATGTACTGTACTTCTATATCCTAAATGCACTTCAAATCACAATGGTATTTTAAAAGATCATGCCTTTTTTTAGTTGTATGCCATGTATAGAAAGCACAGCCAAAAGCTTGATTAATTTGGATGCATTGTTTAAATTAGGAAAAAGCATCAGACTGTACTTTCATTATGTGTTCTATAAACATGTATCATACTGCTTTATCAAATGCTCAATCACTATAAAAAATTAGTTAACAAGCAGTACATTACAGTGGTATGGTACTGTGCATATGTTATATAATATATAACTCATACAAGAAATGATCGAGTGATTGGTCTACATAATGATGATGAAAACCAGTGTTTACATGCTTTCCCTGGTTAGCAGGTAACAGAATACTGTACATATTCAGTACTGTATACTGTTGATCAAGTTAATAGCAAGTCACTGCTTATACATTGATACTTCTTTTAATTCTTTGGAGGGGCAAAATATTAATGTTAAAAATCTGTACTTTTGATGCATAACACTTCATACCGCCAAAACCACGAATGGTACGGTACTGTACCGGTATATGTATCTGTGTTTCATCATTTTTCATTTGTTTATTCATAATATTCTACATATTTTAAGAATAAAAACCAAATTTAGATAAAACTAATGCATTCTGGACGGTTTTAATCAGAATGGAGTTATCTCTATTGCATTACTATGATGCTGCACTGTTCATCATTCATATTACAGTATTGTTAAATTCCTACAAGATGAAAGAATTTATGTTTGGAAAGACTTGAAATTAGTATTCATTCCACTTAACTACAAGTACAGTATTAACCTTACAGCACCCAATTTCAAGATTTACTCTCCTTGCCTTACCCAACTGGCCACTATGATCTCTTCATTCCGTCCAGTTTCCTGTCATGCACACCTACTTTTGAACTTATCACCCACCTGAATGATTTCATACATGGCTGACAAACAAGCCTGTTGATGACAAAATATACTGTAGTGTAGAAAAAAAAAAAAAAAGTAGTTTCTCTTAAGCACCATCTCTTGTAAACTGAGCATAATATTTACTTTATTACATTACAAGTGAGAAGAAACTTATTTGGCTGCTTCCAATTGCTGCTTTTCCAACTTCACTTTTACTGATACTATTACCCAGCAACAAAGTACCATGTGACATGGACAAAGGAAAATAAGAAAGATTAGGTATACTATACACAAGAATGAAAAGAACGGGTAATAGGAAAACTGAATTATAAATAGCCGATAATCTTGACAGGCCATTGAAGTATAAAATAAGCTCATGACTGTCAACTCATAATACTGATTCAGATCATGGAATAATTTCCAATTATCCTGTAAACCTGGCCCTCAAACTCTGATTATTCCCATAATTAACTCATCTATGGTAAACACTGTTCTATCATCAAAAGGTAGATCCACCGTAGTTAATGAATCCCTTCACAATTAGTAATAAATTTGCATTACCAGAATTCTCTTTGTATGAATTATTCATTCTCACCGAGTCCCTCACTTGCTTAAAATATTGCCAGCTTAGTAACTTTGTTTCATTGTGTTGTATTATTAAAGTTCCATGAGACTGAACTTAAATTAATATATACTTACTAAAGTTCACCCACAGCAAAGGTGAACATGATAACTGCAAGGGTCATGAAGCACTAAATGTACTGGGGAGTCTCCTGACCAGTTAAAAGGCGGAATATTGAAGTAGGCATAGTCTTCATTCGAATCTGGAAAGATGAAAGAAAATAATTTATGAGTAAAAAGTCAATAAGGCTGTTGAATTCATAGAATGGAACTTTTAAAGAGAATTACATATGTAGTAAGTTTTCCAATTCAGTGTTGATGTCTCAATCCCTTCCGGGAAAGCTTCATCATGGGATTCATATTAAATATTCATACAAGGTTTCAAATAGGAGTAGGGTTAGCAGTTCGATCATTACATAATAGGAACCAGAACAAAAGGGGAAGCAGAGAGTAGGCAAAATAGTCATCATCTATACCCATTTTCCATTTTTTCAATAAGTGGAAAGGCTCCAGTACAGTACCCCTGACAGACAAGGGGTCCAGTTCCCTGAGGGTATATAAGCCTCTAGTGGGGTCATTGTTAGAGATTGGGGTCTCCCCCTCCCTGTATTGTAGGGGAATACGAGGCTGACTGCACCATTGCAAGAATGGTGGGCGATGGGGACACCACTTCCCTATGCCAGAAAATGTGATGCATGAAAACACTGTAAGAAGAAAGGAAGAGGAGTCTGTTCATATTGAATGTGGGAAAAAAAAAAGGCAACTGGAGATGGTAATATTTTTGGAAGCTTATGATACTGAAGTCAAGTGTTGAGAATTCTTTTATAATATAAAAAGAGTGCTCATGAATCCACATGAAGAACTGGTGCTGATGGGTCATAAAACCCCTGTACAGTATGTTATTATTCTATGAGTCTCTTGACATTTTGACTGTAGTACCTCCCTTGGCTGGGCTATGTACCACTACAACCTGAGGTCTCAGAAAATACTCCCATCATTGGTATTGATGGGTTAATTATTGTAATGCTTTGGACACAAGGAACAAGTGAAGAGCAAAATTTAACATAAGGTATGCAAGTAAGCAGTAGGACTGTGAAGTAGAGGGAAAAATAATAAAGAATGATATGGAGGGGTAGGATTGGGTGGAGATGAATATGCCTGAAGGTGGAGTTGAGTATTGAGGGGGATCTCCTGACACATGAGAGATGATTGTGAAGGAGAGCATTCATGGCCAACCCCTTAAGACCAAAAAATATCTCTATTTCTTACTCCCCAACTGCAAAAGAGGGTTGATTTTTGAAGTATCGCGTACGTAAATTTTGCTATACCACATTTATAGAGCTTGAATTTACACACCAGAATCTGAAAACCAAACTCTCCTAAGTCTACTGGTTTGCATATGGCAACGCGTCAAGTTTTCTACAAATGAATACTCACCTCCCCTACAGATGTAGCTAAGAGCTTAACTATCTTTTCATGAGGAACAGCAACCACGGACTGGCTATTAATATCAATAATGCGATGACCAACACGCACACCCCCACGCTCAGCAATTCCTCCTCTTAATAAACTGCAAATCTGAAAAAAAATATATATATAAATTCCAGATAGAGACAGCCCACTATATCATCATCTCAGTAAATGGTCAATGTCTATGTATGTGTATGGCTCATATCTACAATCTTCATTCAACATCAGTTATGCCATAATCTTTCAAGAAACATGAATAATGTAGTAATATATTTCATCCTTTGTCTAAAACAAAGATGATCATAATTAAATGGCTTACATTCACACAATACAACAAAAATTATACTTACTACACCATTTTGTACAGAGAAACCTAATTGATATTTCGTATCAGGTCTTCGAATCTTAACCTCAACCACAGGGGGACAAGGAACAACTGTTAACTTCACTGCTGTGTTGTATTTTGTATTCTGAGGAAGAAAATAATTTACTGTAGCTCAGAGTTATTTAGAACCATCATATAATACCAATGAAAAAAAAAAAAAAATTACATGTAACCCAGACAATTCACAGGTTTGCATATTGATCGATTTTTCCAGTGGAGTATTATACTTCTGTAATTCAGAGCAAGATATTTCTGCATTACCTGTTTAGTTACTGTACTTTGATCTCTCTTCGTTAATATAATCTTAGCTTAAAAGAAAGTGAAATGGCAACAAGATACTCATGTTTCAAATGGCACTCACTTTAATATAATTCTGGCAGGTGGAGAGAGGAAGGCCGACTAGAGAAACACCATTGATAGCTATGATTTGGTCTCCGATGTTGAGCTGGCCACACTTCGCAGCTGCACCGGTGGGGGAAAGGTTGGCGATGACTACTGTGGGCACCATTGAGCCCCATCCAGACTCCACCACCACCACACCAAGGATCTCACTCTTCATCTTTGGCACCACCACCTGCAAAAGAAAAGTAAAACTTAAGTCATAGGAATGAAGCTGCACTCGAAAGGAACTATACTAGTTAAAAAATTGGGGTGCACTTCTACAGTTTATACAAATAAGAAAAGATAATAAGCCTTGCCACAAAGCGGAGACAATTTTTGTACAGCAACAGCAATGCACACAAAGCAACAAAAAATGTCAAATTTTCTACTTAGAGCTACTCCCATCACCCCAGCAGCTGTGTCTGATTGTGATGGTTAAGAAATATATTGAGCGCTCACTAAATAAAAAAAATCTAACAAAAAATTGAAAAGTGCTTCAACTTTAACAATAGTTGTAAGGGTTAAAACCTGAGTCAAAATTGTGTCATTCCAGGCAGCTAGGATTCCGCAGTACAAATTGTGTACCTAAGGAAGATAAATTTTGTACAAGCCTGCAGTTTACCACACAATAAAATTCTTCCACCAAACCTGCTAATTCAAATTCACTTCCCCCTGAAAAGTATTGCTGCACTACTCACCGTTTTTGAGATATAAAGCTCCTGTGTACGCCACGGGCAAGTGGGCGTGTGGGTGGGGCGGCACAAGAGATTTAAAACCCCTGTTAGAATACACTTATCTTTCATAGCTAAGTAGTGACCACACTTTGAATAATGATTGGTCAATGGTCTGGACATGGGGGTTTATCACTGCACCAAGAAATGCTAGAGTGAAGCTTCATACATATATATAACTCATTCACCCATTATATTTATCTGTGTGCAACACATAGTGAACTAGACTACACTATGCCTTAATGCACCTTACTCTATTATTTCACATACTGTACATTTTTAATAATTTCCCTTTGTACCCATTTCATATATTGTCCACACATATTTATAAATGTATACTGTACTGCATATGTATACTGTATATGAAAATACACTATCTATAATGCTTTTATGAAATATTATATATCATCAATTTTTCTCTTTCAATTATCTCAATGTAAATTAGGAAATGTATGATTGAACTAACGACACTTCATCCAGAAGGTAATCATTCCATCCAAATATTTCTTGTTTGTAAATACAGAAGCATCATTCAAAATTAAGGCTAAGCAGCATTGGAAAAGCAATAATGAAACTAAAAATTAGTTAGTGCAGAACTGGCGTTTCAGTGCTAATGTGCTTAATACAAAACAAGCGCAGGGAATTTCATTATGAAAGCATGAGGCCATTTAAATATGCTGTATTATCTACCAGATGATTACTTGTAAAGTGTAATGGAACAGAAGCACTTGAAATTTTCAAAATATTTCCACCCTCTAAAAAAATCATAAAGAATATTTAATTCAGTAATTGAATTGGATTTTCTCTATAAAAAAGAATCCAGCACAGACCTCAACTTCTAATACAGTGTAAAAGAATATTCTCCTATTTAATCCATGATACACACTACAGTAATATGGGACAAATTTTTATTATAGAATTATGGTATGAGTGACCAAGAAGTGCTGCTTTGGCCTTTTACTACAGATTAACCACTTACTGGTTCCTTTCCCACCAGTGACATAACGTTATCTTGAATCAGTATTAGAACGTAATACAGTACAGTAACTACCCTTTGTTCCGAGGACTTCACATTAATATTGTAACATCATCTTAACCTACAACTAAGAAATATACAGAACAGAATCAGATCAACCAATGGTTAATATTACGCTCCTTATTACAGTGAAAGCTCTTTTATCCGGCATTCTGTTAACCGGTAACTTCCCGTATCCGGCATTTTTTTCATAAAAAGATAAATATAGCCAAAAAGAAAGACGTACGTAAAAAAATTAAATACAAAATTCCCGCGCGGGGTTGTAGTTGCTCCCGCCGCCGTCAGAGGTACAGCGCATCATTGTTTGTGTAGACTCGTAGAGCAGAGTCAGAGTGTCAGACACCGTCAGTCCTGCAGTCGTCTGCATGTCATGTCAATGTCGACATGAAGGAATCAGTGACATTATCGCTCACTGATGATGAAATTATTCAATCAGTACTTAATGAACAATACTCAAAGTTGACCGAGGCCGACAGCGAAAAAGAAGAAGACGACCCAGAGCTGAAAGTGTCTTGGCAGGATGTCACGAAAGGTCTATCAGTGTTCATCAAGTTTGCTGAACAGTGCCAATACATGAACACACATGATGTCATGTCTCTTCACTGCATTCAAAATGAGTTTTTGCTACAGAGAGGAAAGAACTGTAGGCAAAGAGACATTAGGGAGTACATGAAGTTAGTGAAACCAAACGCAGCCTCTCAGCCGCCGACACTGAACACGGCCACTCAGAACTCTGGTGTCTCAGATGACGAGCTACAGAACTGATGATGCTCAGTGTTGATCCTAAATACATACATTTGTAGATGTAAGTGTTAGATTGGTATAAGATTATAAGATATGGTATTAGTGTTAAATGTACTTAAGAATAAAGTGAATGAATGTAGAATAACGTAATTTTAAAGTACACTTTCTTGTATCTGGAACTTTCTCGTATCCGGAACGTTCTCGGTCCCACTGGTGCCGGATAAAAGGGCTTTCACTGTACTTACTATTTTTCAAAAATATATTCAACCTAAATATCAGTCACCCATATTATTATTATTATAAACAACTGTAAAGTAATAATCTTAGTTTTGCTTAAAAATATTTCTGCTACATACCAGTCCAGTACAATTTCAATCATTTAACTGTCCGTAATATAATCTGAGGAAAGGTCTGTTCCTTCCTCATGTTTCGTGAATATTTGCGATTAATATTAAGCTGCAAGATCCATCCAAGTCATAAATGATACGAATATGGTGGTATATATATTGCCACACTTCTCATGTTATCTTGAAAATTTTCAGATACAGTACAAACCAAAAGAACTTCCAAGTGTACAGTAACAGATTAAAGAATATCAATCAACTCTGAGGGTTTTCTTAGTAAGATGGTAGCCTGTCTAACTTATACAAGCATTCACTAGCCCTCATAAAAATGTTCGAACATGCAAGACTTTTAGCCATTTCAAATGACAAAGAAATTTAATTGTCCTAATTAACCTCCAACGGCCTATGTACTGCTTTCGATGCAACCAACTTTTTGGGTTATTCTCCAATGCACATCTATCGTCAAGAGGCTACAAAAACATGCATGCATTTTGTATAGCCATTTGATTGGTAATGTTGGTTAGTCACACTCTCTGACTAGGGTCTGAAATACTGTTGTGAAATAATGCATATAGCCATTACTGATCTAGTAGCATGATTTCAACTAGCTATAGTTCACTTTGTCATAAACCTAAAGTAAAAAAAAGGCCGGCTATATGTTGAGTTACATTGGCCAATAATTCTCCTAGACAAGGAATGAGGACAAATAATGGGTTGTTTGTCTTCTGTTTTCTGCATGTCACTAACACTGTATGAATGTGACCTTCTCCACTACATTAGGATAAGTAGCTTCAGTCAAGGCCACACCATATTGAAAGTGCTCTTCAATTTTCTCCCCTTTCCTCTTCCTGTTCCAATATCCTACCACCAGCCTTATGAGGGCTCAAGCCCAGTAGGCAGTAGCTGAATCGTTCTTTCATTCAATCAGGGACAGCCCTCGGTCAACACAGGATTGAGTATCCGAGCTGATTACCTTCCCATACAAAATGGTTAAGTCCTGCAGTGGACTGTAGAACAAGTTGGGTAATATCAATGCAAGTTGGTACATTCAAGTCACATCAAGCCCTACACTAATGATGAAGGGTGTACATTTTTTAGCTTTGAAAAGGTTTCTTTAACTAAACTAATTTACCAATGTGATATTAACTGAGGTCCATCTTAAATGTAGTTGCTATGTTCTATATTATATCTTAATATACAATAACAATAAACTTCATATTGCTTTCATTACTACATTAATACAGAGATCCAATAACTTGTAACTTAATTTCTGAATGTACTGGCAGTTTGGCGAGAAAATAATGATAGTCAGAGAAGTTTACTTATACAGCTTCTATATCATAGCTTATTGTCTCTATATTCATTTTCAATTTTGATCACAGTTGCAAATCTGACTTTTTTACTCATTTAAAACAATAAAGTAAAGTAACATAATTACTCATTCAAAACCCTAATGTATAGTATTCTGCTAATGTATGTGAAAAGGGATGGCTTTCAATATACAGTAGTATCAATATGGAGGTGAGAAAAACATACATACAGTCCGTGGAATTCTGCAGCCCTTTTCTTGTCAATGTATTATCAGCGTTACTTCACCTCTAAGACGAAATATGTGTGACAACATCATCCAAATTGAGCATAATAAGGTTAATTAATTTTTATGACTGGGGAAAAAGGAATAATTCAGTAATACGGGCTTGACTAATCTGATAATTACCTAGCAAGAAAAAAAAATGTAATTCCTAAAACTTTATTTTCGTAGCAAGTTACCTCCCTGGTTTTCAAGAGCCAGCCAAGCACTGCAGGCAGGGACTAATAACAGCACCGTCAATATTAAATTAGGCAGAGGAACACTGTTAACATTAAGTCTGGTACAGCAGCACCAAACACATTGATTTAAGTAGACCATACCAAGAAAGGAAAGGAATCATATTAAGGTAGCAGATGAAGCTCCTATATACAAAAAAACAACAACTGAATCTAGTAATAATAAGTACAGTATGCTGAAGGAAGGGGGTGGGTGGTGCCGGGTCAGCCAATACAATGTGTGGGGTAATTTTAGGTTGCCACTGTTTTGGGGTGGATTAAATAAAACAAAAGCAATTCATGAAACAGCTCAAGTTGAAGACAATGTCACACATAAGGATCCATATCAAGGCTACACATTAAGGAAACAAAAAAAGGAAAGAACAGAAAATCTGAACTCGTGCTACATTGCTCTGAATCCTCTGCTTCTATCACAAACATTAAAAGGTCTCTTACCTCCTTCTGTAATTCCTTTTTCGCAAACATTTGAAGCTCATCTCCAAATATTTCTTGAGAATTGAGAACTTCCTGGTAATCCATTTCCTTTACAAAGCTGTGATCTTCAATGCCATTAGCCTTCAAGAACTCCAAGTAAGCCACTTGGAATGCTTGTCCAATACTCTGGGCAATAAACTGGGCCTGTAACAAGATTTAAATATAGAATTACAAATACTTCATTAGTCTAGTATATTAGCACTTTGCATCTTTGCTACATTCACTACATCCCACACATCTTCCCTACCACCACATATCTTAACTATCAAACACATACACATACATCTTCACTGCCTACCACACATCTTCACTACCACACACATCATCCCTATACTGTACTCACACATTTTCACTACTACACATACTGTATACACACATCTTCACTATCCTTAAACATTGTTAGACACTTTTACATACATAAATTCTATGGTTGTGACAGGAAAGCTACAAAATGGGTGGTAAGTGCCAAACTGGCTTGACACCAAATTTTTTGTAGTTACCCAAGAACCAGCATGCTATAATATGTAGTTAACCTGAAGTTTTCACCACATCCTCACTACCAAAAGTTGGTAAATTTGGGCACTTAGCTTCACCATTAATCCAACATATATATTAAACAGCATATTTACACTATCCTTCCAACATTTCCTACCATCAAACATCTCCACTACCTCTTCCCATTGTCAACCAGAATTGCAAAAACATATATGATTGTAAAGTTATAAATGACCTGTGGTGGTAATGTGTGATAGGTAATAGCAAACATGAGTAGATATGTGGTGGGTAGTCAGGATGAATGGATTAAAGGGGAGGTAGTGATGAGGGTGAATGAATAATAAACACCTTATGCTTGATGTAAAATGTAGATAAGATGAATTATTTGTAGTGAAGAGTTAAGTACAGTACAGTGAAGTAGAAGTGTCATGGGTAGTGAAGATATATGGAACTTACGGAAATGTCCACCTCAACATCCCCCATCACATACAGTCCCTTGTCTTCTGTCATTCTCTCTCACACATCCCTACCCAATGTCCCTACAATGTGACCTCTGAAACTGTTCATCCCACCCACAATCCCTTTCCTTTGAACTCAACCCACACAGGCCATTCCTCACTCACCTCATCACTCTCAAACACATGACAGATCATCTTAGGTGTCTTCTGTATGGCGGCAGCAGCGTCGTCAGTGGGCAAGACTCGACGGCGGGCCATTAAAACCACCAGGTCTCCTATGTCAGCAATGTAGGATATGGTGCGTAGGGCATGGTCCATCATAATCTCCTGAAAGGGACAGGAGAATATAGTACCGAGACCCTGGATATACAAGGATAATTACTTGTATCCACTGCTTCATTTTACAGTACTCTGAAGACCACCAAATGTTTTCCCAGGCTTCTGTTATTCATTGCCATACAAAGGGATTTAGTGTACTGGACCTGTGTCAAAAGGATAGTGCTAAATTTATAATCTTATATCGAAGGCCTATACTACTAAGGACTGAGAAGGCTTAAAAGTAGATAGAAGAAATAACATTAATATTAGAATAGCATATAGTATGTAAAAGAGCATTTGAGATTAAAGCCATCACTGTATAGTCTTATCAATAACTTTTCTAGCTTTGTTTCTTCCTTCCCCCTCACATCCTTTCTCTTTTCCCTCTCTCTCCCATTCCCTATCTCCCTCTTCCATTTCCAGTGTGGGCTGCCAGGTAGAAACCCAATCACCAGAAAAAAAGAAAAAAAAAGGAAAGTGGATGACAGTATGTGACTGCAGCTGTACCAGTTTTACAAATAAGATTTTATGTGAATTCTAGTTGTTACTAATAAGAATAAAGATGCTTACCTTGAGATCAGTGTTGAGCACCATGATTTTTTCTGTAGAGATAAAGAGGTCCACTTCTGTGCTAGGTTGTGATTCTCCATCTGGGGCCTGTGTAAACCAATCTTATTAATAAACTAATCATTTGTAACCTGAGTGAAGCAATATCTCAGTATGGTAGGTTCAGAAATTAGGTGCTACTCCAAGGTACTGTACTGTACAACTGATCAAATGACATCACTAACAATCAGTCTCACTGCCATGCTTCCACTGATATGTATATAATATACCAGTAATTCCTCCATTCTCAAACAATATATACCTGTAGGTACAGTCAGCAAAAAAAGTTTCGTTACCACCCCTACGTTAATTTTAACATCGGTAAGCGCGGTAGGGCTGGTACTCCGCCAACTGGGCAGCCGTGCCTCGTGTCATCCGAGACATCCGGGACGGCTATCGTCTTTGCCGCGGCTGATAATACTCGGGCAGCGGCAGTGACAACTTTTTTATATCAAAAGTTTAGCTGATTTTAAATTAAATTTTGAGTGTTCAAGAACTACAGTGTTACTATTTAACTATTCATTATTAAACATAAGGAAATATGTTTCAGTATTTTAGAACAAGAATAACCGTGAAATACCCAGGAAAAATAGCACTGGCTGAAAGAACGTCATTCCTACTTCCCTGCCCATTAGACACTGAGGCCCGGGCATGGAGGGTGACGGAGGTATATAAGACTCGTGTCACACCTGACTCGCCAGTCAGGCCTACCAACATTTCATCACACTATTAAAAAGGATGGTAACAAAACTTTTTTTGCCGACTGTACAGTATATAGTATTACAGTAAACAAGGACTATGGATATACTGTACAGGTGAAGGGGAAATTTTCAAAACTATTTTATGTACTGGTCATAGAATAGATATAAATAAGTGAACTATAATGACTTTGATCAGTTGTGTTTTGGAATACCTCATGTTTCACCTGATCTGACCTCTCATGACCCTTCTGCTTCAATCACTATTATTCTTATCATACACTTCCTTCTCTAATCAATGACTGCAAAATTTAGAACACATTATGATAATAAGATGGAAATTAAAACACAACAGTGAACTTAAAATATTTCTTTAAGGGCCCTGTGATGTAGTCCGAAAATTGAAGACAAATGAGTCCTTCAAATATTGCCATGAAACACCACCTACTCTATACGGAAGGAGCTTGTTTTGTGACATGGTCAGGAGGAATCAAAAGCCTCCAATTTTCATACACAATTACAGGGTTCTTAACTAGCTTATAATAATGGGAGTGCATTGATTCTGGTTGGAAATTTCAAACATTTTCATTTATAAACTCAAAATACACAGACTGAAAAATGCTTGTATGTACAGTATATACATTGGTGCTTCTAATAATACCTACATTGCCCACATGTAACTAAAAATTATTTGATGGCAGAGGTCAACTTGGGATCAGCAACTGACCATCCTACACCACTGGACAAAAACAATTCTACTGTACAAGAAAATAAGTGTGCAAAATTACTTCAGTCATCTCAAAGAGGGTGCTCAAGTACACAAAGTAAATTTGCAGCATACAGAACAATGCTGCAAAACTAGCATGTCCAGGAATAAGTTATTTTGAATAAATAAATCATCTGTGATTTGAAATATGATGTGTCTACTGGGAGGGGAGGGGATGGGGGGGGGTTGTGAAAGTGTTGAATATACTGAACAAGTGGCCAAAACATATTGTGACTTATGCTACCTCATGCATGAAGAAACAATTTGTGGAAACAAAACCACAGGCATATTAGGATATTAATTCTACATTACTCTAATACAGTACTATCAAAGAGCTGACTGTTTGTAAATGTCACTTTATCTGGGCCAATTTTTCACTGGGTGAGGGGATTACAGTATTAAAATATTTGCACAGTACTTGGCAGAGCATGCTTCAGCTGCAATGCTGTCTTTAAATATGAGCAGCATGGTAATAATGCCGTTTGAATATAAATGGCAAGATCTTTTAAATGGGAGATAGGTAATTAAAAATTTCAAGATAGAGGATACATACTGTACAGTGGATATTACAGGTGATGTTGATTATTGACTGATTAATGTAATGTAATGTACTGTACTTTCAACGCCTAAGGCGTCACGTGACTTAAGTAAAAATATCAGACATCATACTGATCAACTTTGGAATCTACATACAGTAACAATTAAGCAATTTAAAATCAGCATACTATTCATACCATAACTTTCAGTGTACAGTACAAAAAATTAAGAGA
This sequence comes from Petrolisthes cinctipes, assembly GCA_033782935.1. Taxonomy (NCBI): domain Eukaryota; kingdom Metazoa; phylum Arthropoda; class Malacostraca; order Decapoda; family Porcellanidae; genus Petrolisthes; species Petrolisthes cinctipes. The sequence goes on from JAWQEG010004859.1 coordinate 58,523, forward strand.
TATTTGAAACTCTTAAAATATGTAATAAAAAACTGATATTCCCAAAATACAGAACTGATTTTTCCAGACTGCAAACCCCATTAAAATATCCCGGATTTTCGTAGTCTTGCATTAATAGCAAAATTAATCAATTTCAAAACCATATAATAAATGAATGAAAAGACAACCCATGTTGGATGCCACAAATTCTGGAACACATTCATCCTCACCACACAAAATTACAGCTTAAGTTCACATCTGCATCAAAGCATACAGTGACTAGAAAAACATAACATGTAGTTCCACATGCAATGTCATGCATAGACACATGGGAAAGAGGTGACAAGAAGCCTGTAAATGAACAGCGGGAGCCAATGTAGATACTGAAGAGCATGATGCATTTTGAATTTAGAAAAGTCTAATTTCTCTTTCAATAAACTGTATTGTATCTCCAATTTAATAACACTTCACACTCTCAGCATTCTACATGGATAAGGCTACTATTTCCAATACAATTGCAGCCTTGAGTTCACTGTACAGTAATCAATTGCTACAGTCCATGTGGAAGATGCCTGACAACCTCCTAAGGGACATACTATTGACATTTTCAAAATTGGTTTGTGCCGATACTTGTACTAAGTACTGTACTGTACAGTAATAAGCAGCCAAGTACCTTCCACTTGGACTATACCATAACTGTTTCTGGCATGTCACCAGAGCCACACATGAATATATGATATCCTTAAAAACTATTAACAGAAGAAGAAAATTGGGCACCATTTGCATCTAACAGAGACAGAAACTTGCAAAATCAGCACATTAGAACTTGCAACTAACAGCCACTTACCAATGCCTACAACCGCAGCAGCCAGAGGGAGAGGGAGGGGAACAAATGTCAGAGGTTAGTGCACATTTAAGTAGTAGTATGCCAGTCATCAGGTTAGTAAATTAAAACTGTATGTAATACAAGTAGTAAAAAAAAACACACACACTACAGGCTATACCATACATACACACAGCCTGAGAGACACACGCCACCGAGGTATAGACAGGTCGGAAACATGATCATCTCATCCTGGAGAAGAACTTTTGAGTCATGCTTTTTGTCTGCCTACTAGAGAAAATGCACTAGCCAGGATAGAAAAATAAAATTGGTATGAAAAAATCTCCACAATGATTAAAACACCATACTTTCTTCTGAGTCAAAGGAGTGTCTAATCTAAGTCAAAATAGCAGTAATAGAGTAGTAGCATGATTATGTACACACTGCACCTCAACACCATACTGAGCTCACACAAGAATAGTACATCAAAGCACACTCCACTCAGGCCTCACTACCAACACCACAATTTAAGAGTCAAGTCTGTTTGCTCAATATCATATTACTGTACAGCATCAGTTGAAAATAAAAGTACTGTATATGAATCTCATTTTCATGTTATGGAGACACATATGTCTATATTGATAATAACTCCCCTAAACAAAGGTACAGTAGACTGCCCATTATATATATCTTTTGAAATACAGTACAGTATTATAGTACTGTACTTGGAATGTTAAGTTCTTACCAAGAAACCTGATATTAATTAAAAGAATTCATGAAAAACTAAACTTTGTGAAATTAAACATGCATACATTGAGATGCTAAATCATGGGTGTAATTGTGTTATCAATGTGCAGTGTCTCTTAAAGTAAGGAAAAAAGACTGACCAACAGTATATGAAAATATGGAATATTCTTAACACAAATACTTTCAATGGTTATATGGCTATCACAATACAGTGTTACTTTTACAGAATATAAAAAGTGCATTAATTTCCTTGTTCACTGTTTCTTCTCCTGCAGACACAAGCAATACAGTTTGTTAAAAGTATGAGATCATTCAGTGGTCAACCAGTCTATACCTGCAGTAACAATAATTTTCATCCTTCCCAAAACTTTTTCATCATCATTCTGTAAACCCTGCCAAGTAATTTCATTGATATTTGTACCAAAGACTACAGGTTATTACTGTATGTATAATAACATATGGCCACCTCAAATTAAACATCAGATGAGGATGAGTATTTAATGACAATATTCTGCTATAGCTTCTTGTGCTCGCTTTATGCAATCTATCTACGATGTCTGCTTTACAATTTGAAATGTATGCTGACCAATAACAGGGATCTCATCTCACCCTTACTTCAAAAATACTAGAAAATAACCCGAGATACTTGTACTTTAGTCTCTGCGACATACACACATAAAAAAAAAAATAAAACATTAATTTTGGGACCTAAAACCTGCACTGTCTGGAAACAACCTCTAAATCAAATCTTGCCAAGTAATCGAGAGTGCAATAGGTTTAAAGTTTATCCTAAAACTGCACTGTAACTTTTCATACCTCTACAGTCTCTATTGCTATTATATAAATTACTTTAATCTGAATATAATTCTTAAATATTACAAATCACAAAATATACTGTATTGCTAATCATGATGATGGCTTTACAGAATATGATAGCTTCATCCTGTGAAAATTGCACTGTTTTTCTTTGTATACTCAATACAACTTTTTTCGCGAATATCACTGTTAAAGAGTATGGTAAAATAGCAGATGTTTCCTAAGGTCTATCTATAGATATTTTACATTCTATAAAACTTATGAATCCCTATAAGAGGCAGATTTCCATTACCATATGACACGAATACATGGACGAAAATACTAATTAGTGAAACATAGTAATAATTGATACCTCTAAACTTTTCACAGTACTGCACTGTACACCTGCTTGAAATTATTAGAATATTAAAGACAAACCAGTTCCACAGGTCATTAGCTTGTTTAGTACTACAGTATTAGATTTGCACCTCTGATTTTTCATGTTATACAGTGCAATGTAATGTTAACACCTGCTTTTGCCTATAGCTAATATACAGTAACTTTGTTCTTGCTCAGTAGATTTATCCTGTACTTGGATTGTTTCTCCCTAAGACTACTGCCACTTTGGGTTACCCATTACATTTTGTTCAAGTCCTGACCTCGCCTACTGCTAATTTACACTCCAGTCCTGTCCGAGTGACCAGATTATGACCCACCTTTAGATGTGCGACTGCCTCCATAACCATATCCTTCTTGGGGCGTTTCCCAGCAGTCTTGCGTGAGGGTGTTTTACCTGACTCCTCGGCAACATCGATTGACCCCACCAGACGGAGGTGAAACACGGTCCCGGCCGGCCCTAGCCCAGGCCCCCCACCCTCCTCCGAAACCCAGTCCAATCCCCCACATCCTCCTCCTCCCCCACCGCCTCTTATGCTCCCGTCTTCATCATCGTGGTCTTCCTCCCGTCGCCTGCTATGATGCTGCTGTGTGCCACTTGACCCTGGTATGACCGTCAGCACCTCAATGCATGGGTCTTCACTCTCACCACTTTCACTTTTGCTGCCTTCATTATCCTCCTCCTCATCTTCGTCCTCCTCCTCTTCATCATCATCTCCTGACCTGAGGAGCTTGCAATCCTCCTCCTCTTTATCTTCTCCTTCTGTTTCTTCCTCCTCCTCCTCCTCCTCTTCATTATTTTCATCTTCATCATCATCATCATCATTATCTTCAATTTCATATTCATTACATGCTACCCCTGTCAGCTTCTTCCTTGCCTGAGTAACATTCTCCAACCTCCTGCCAGGTTCCTCCATTGGAGCCACCAAAGAGAGTCCTGAATGTCCCAAAATTACATCTCCAGCATAAGGACACTGTGGTAAACCTTGTAAGCTTGCTCTGGGTGGAGGCTTCCAAGGGGCATTCTGAGGGGAGGACTGATTATCTGACCCTGTGTGGGAGTAACTTCTGGTTGTGTGGGGTGAGAGGGAGGTCCGGGTCAGAATGCCAGAACCCCCAGCCATGGGTGATGCCAGTTTGGATGAGGACTTTGATTCTGTAGGAGAGCTGACACTCATAGGGGAAGCCTGGCTTCTAGGTGAGAAGTCCCCAAGGGAAGGTAAGTCACTGGGGGAGTGGTGATGGTGATGATGGTGATGATGGTGTTGGTGGTGGGGGAGGGGGGAGTGTTTGGGACTCGGGGAGTATGGGGGTCCAGGGGGAGGGGGCTGCTCTGGGTTGTTACTTTCCACCAGCGCTTCTTTTTCATCATCTGCGTCCTGACAGGGGAATGTTGTTTTGGTTGGTTCTCTAGCTACAGCAACACTCAGGTAGCCAAAATCATCAGCAAAAATTGTGAAAAGGCTAAGAGGCAACTTGAAAAAGGGGGTAGTGTAATTCTTAGCATGTTTCATAACACTTAAATAAATTTTGTTAACAAAGTTACAGCAAAAGTTAATTAAATCTTTAGAAACAGAGTTATTATTGCATCTACTGATAAGGAAGGGGTGACTGGGGACTTTGGTGAGAATCTCTCAAAATTATGAGGGACAGGTTAAATCATAGCTCTTCTCGAAAGCAAGACAAAAACCAAAAACAAAGTAAATGTAAACCAAACAACACATGAACACGATGCAAACCTTTCAGAATCAAGTGAGCAGTTTAACAGAAAAGCCTTGGGGCTTATACAATATATGTACAATATGGCTCTCTGGCTGGGTTTGTATTACATGAGAGCTGAGAGATGGAACACAACAGGTCTAGGAGAGGTGCGTACATGCCCCCCTCCTCACTCTCTCTCTCAATCTCTCGAAGCCAAGAGTCACTGAGACACTCTGCAGCAAAGATGACACACATGCAGCAACGGTAGCCAGCAAGGTAAAACCAAAAGGACTTTCTGGGCATGACAAGTTACAGCTATCAAAACTCTGGTAATGGGTCTTTCTTTTATAAGGAGAATACAAGAAAATTATTCAAGAATAATAACCAACCAAAACATACATTAACACTGCCTGGTAAGCAGAATAAATGAAGAAGAAAAACACTGGCCTATATTTCTGACTTGTGACCACTGTGTTATCCACACTTTATGAAAACTCTACAACAACAACACCCAGACATGTCACTGACGCAAGTGTTGCAAGTGACGGAAAATCAGGACGCTGTGTAAATATTCTGCCACCACTGAGTGCATGCGAAACTGTCCCCGAGTTAAGGATACGGTCATGCTCTTGTATAGCATAAATAACTCCCTCAATCACATATGAGTAAGAAAAGTAATGCTTTTTTGTTTTGTCTTTTTGTGCAAATCCATGGAACTACCATACCCCCAAGTAAGGAGAGCAGACAAAGTAAGTCGAAGAATGCATCAATGTTTGTCAACACAAAATTTAACCTTACCATTTCAAACTTCTCCTAAGGAACATATTTACTTGTTTCACTGCAAGTCTATGAGGTTCAATTTGTATTTGTAAAAATTTACAACAATTGTACTGTACTGTACATTAAAAACATCAAATCCAACTAAGTGTGAAGAAAATTAACTGGTACTCATTAAATACATATGCAAAATTGTCATAACAGCATGACACAAAAAGGGTAAAACAAAATGAAACTGTCACAGAACTGAAATAAGCAGATATTGAAGGCAGTATCAGCAGGACCAACATACATGCACCACACAACAATAAAAAACAAACCATTGGCAGACTTACAAAAAGCTACTCAGAACCTCAGGCATTTCAAGAAAAAAAGGCTGGGTATACACCAAAGTTAAGTTGTTTACTACTGTAGCTATGTTAAAAGAAAATGAAAAACTAAAAAAAAATAGGTGTTCATCAGTGTTTAGTTTCTTGTTTCTGAGAGGCAATGGAAAATAATGTGGCTTTGGGTAAATAAGTAAATCTTTGTCATTATGATGTACAAAAACACAACAAATTCCCGTTCTCTATCATCAATACTTAACCATATGAGCATGCATACCCTACTTATTTAACCTAACTTGAAAACCTTATGAATGACAACAGATACCAGCTCATGCCCCTGTACTAAAAAATTAAGAAATACTTTAACAGTTTAATAATCAGTATCTTTCAGATATAATCATAACTGTAACTAATAAAAAATTATTCCCCAATACTGTAACTTGGCAGAGTAAATACTGGTCAGAGTACAGTATACGTGGTAACACAGTGTCACAATATGCATTCATGCAAGCAACTCTCTCCCACCTGAAGACATGGTAGTACTGTATGTTAACCTAAACTACCAGTACTTTCTGAAACATACCCATATCAGTTTATGCTCTAACGGTATATCAAAATGTGCAAAAAGTTGTTTGGGGAGCTACAAACATAATTAATACCTTCTTTAAAAAAACTGGTGGGCATTTTACCATGTCTTACTGTATATTGCATTACTAACACACAGTACTGTACTACTGTATATACATTCGGCAGCAGAAATTTACTTCATGCCAGTCATTATGTTTAACATCAACTTATTCATAAATTTTCCAAGAATAAAGAGCTATATTTACTGAATAAACTTAACAATATTAAGCAGTACAGTATTAAAAACTATGATATTCATCACAGCATGATTGATGCATAATGGGTTATGGATGGAGAACCAGAGCTAAAAAGTTATCTGGACTATTGAGGCCACTTCTCTTTTCACTTCACTTGTTTCCTATGACTAGTTCTATCTTATGTTTGCTCTCTGAAACTAATACTATATGATGTAGACAGGAACTTTTAATTGGGCGAGATAGTATAGTCATCAATATGAACACAAGTTCATGCAGCTGCATGTTATTAACCAAAATAACAATCACTATATTCATCATATTCTTAAGATAATTTGCATTAATATTTTACTAAAATAAAATTGATTATACTAATATATCTTACCAACATTAACAATTATTCATATTCATGCTTTCTTCAGTACCCTTCCACTCTTAACAATTCAATCCCAATCACCTTCTTCCAATTCTCTCTCTTCCTCCCAGTTTCCTCTCATCATCTCCCTCAATCCTCTTCCCACAATCTACACCTCCCTTCTGCAGCAAGTTTCTTGTCCAGCAAATTTACTTCCAAAACAGTAATGAGATTATTCTTACTAAGTGGTTTGAGGCCATGTAGGTCAACTTAAATTTGCTGGGTAGACTTGAGATGCAGCTACTCTACTTATAAAATATAACTGCTGCTTTTATCTCCAGTTAAACCTAAAATAACGAGCCATTAAATACCTACCTGTCAACTCCTTCAACATGTGTTCCCAAATCAAATGACTCGCATTCTCAACATAATTCGAACCAAATTTCTGCCACTGACTGTATACCACACTATGCAATAATGAACCTTTACATGCGTAACCACCCTAAGAAAATGTTGGCTTTAATTAGTGTTGGCAATGAAAGTACTGTACTGTACTGGATATAATACTGTACTTCAGCACAATATGGTGGGAAAGAGATTAAATGAAGCTAATGTCTACTGGGATACACTTGAGAGCATGACAATATCTGCTTGCACACCCTAGTTATGTGGGGGTATTGACACCCCAAGATTATCATCACCATACAGACAGTACTCACTCTAACTCTAACACTGGAACCATAGGGTCACCGACAACATGACAGAAATGCAGCACAGCCATTTCAACAACAATGGATTTACACCCACTTTCCTTGTTGCATAAATATTAGTTATACCTGTTCAGAACAAGGCATTACCTCAAGAAGAGAAATACGGTACATATTGCACTGCAGTTCATATACATTTGTAAAAAAAATACAGATACCATATTTATCAAAATAATTAATTGGGTAGCAAGATCTATCTGAGGAGTAGTGTACCAGAAAGTGAGTGTAATACCATGAAGAAAAAAGTAGCATATACATTAGCTTAAAGGATTACACAGAGTAAATACATTATGAATTAAATACACAATTTAGACAAAATATTATTAATCCAGCTTCAGATTCTTTCATAGCTTCATTCATATAATGCATTCACTTATTGCTATCTCTTTTAACAACAATAAATTGTAAGCAAAGATGACAGGAGCTATGGTATGTTATAAAATCATACTTTAAATATAGAATTCTTTCTCTGAGCTTCATAAGTCAACCAAAACAGCAATCACATAATACACTTATAATAATAATAATAAAGTAGACTGCTTGGTAGTTGATTAAAAATAATGGGGAAATTCCTTCCCCTTAACAACCACAAAACAAAAACTGCTTATGATAGGTGTTGTAACAGTGCTGTGTATCAACTCAACTTATGCTTTCAACACTATTCTTATCTATCACATGACACTTGTAAACATCATTAGCAAACTAAAACAATAAAACACAGTATTTCTCAAAAACCCTCTCTTGAGACTGCTGTGATCAGATGTACTTGTGCTATGTATGGAATGGTATACTGTTTTGTTTAAACCATCTTACCTCAGTTCCCCACTCAAATAATAGACAAATTAAGGATATCTATGAGCAAACAGACTGCAAGTAAAGCATCTAAACTGGATACTGTATAGTAAAACCTTCCAATCAAATGTTTACACAGTACAGGTACAGTAGTAATGAAATATAGCTGAAATAATATAGCTAAGATACCCATCTCACTTACCTCTTGGGTTAAATTCTCTCTCCTCCCAAATAATACCTCCCTCATCTATCCCCGTCACCTACCTTGATGCGTGACACGGCCTCCTCGGCTTGCATCATGCGAGTGGTCTTGGTGGGCTGCCCCTCGGAGACCAGCTGTGTGGAGCCGAGGTAGCGCGCCCGGAACAGCACACCCTCAATCAGCACTGCAGGTTCGTGGATCATCACTGTTGAGGGAGGGGTCAGAGTTAGTCATGTGTAATTACTGAGAGCATGAATTTTTACACGGCTGAGGGGGTTATGGTTAGTCCAGGTGACAGCTCACAGTCACTTCCTACAAGCATGAGGGAAGTGATCTACTGATTAGGTATTCTGAACCAATCCCCATTCAAACATAACAAGAATAATACAACATTGGTCTGTACTTAGTAATATACAAAAATACATATCAACTTTCCATTCAAGTTACAATATATCTCGGCTCATATCTTGCATAAATGCTTGAAGTAAATAATTATCTTAACTGTGGACTCTTTAATTTCCTATTCTGTATAAAAATATCTTTTAAGCCTAGGTATGTGTTCCATGCTCATAATGAAAACCAGCTTTGAACCAACATACATATATACCATGGCTTAGGACATATGATAGTCATACAGTATTCTGTATAACATTACAACATTCAAACTGGATATAAGAAAGCCTTTCAATCAAATGCTTACATAGTACAAGTACTGTAGTAATTAGATTAACAGGACACACTGTACCAAAGTACCATGTCCTTAATTATACTTGCTACCGGGTACATAATTATACATGCTTGGGAGTACTCCATACTTTAAGTAATTTTGAATAATAATCATGATGACATGATGCTTGAATATTAGCAAGCAGGTATTTCTACTGTATACTGTACCTGCCTTTTAATTGGTATGACTGATGTGAGAAACAATATGCAACACAAGAACACCAGGTTGGTGCAGAGGTAGTACTTTTATCTCCTATCCTAGTGGACTGGAATTGACACTAATAACTGCATGTAGCTTTTAAAAAGGGAGGGGTAAGCAGTTTCAATGCTTTCGTAAAAGTCACTAATGCTTGGTCCAACTGCCTGAAACTAAGCATGTGGTGTCCATTGAGTTTAAAGCTGTACTCATTCTATGGAGGGTTCTCAAGCCCTTAACTGGTACCCATAATAAAAACCCAGTGGATGAAATTTTGTTTGACACCTAATGAGAATAAAATGGTTGTGCATACCAGGTTTTATGGCATTTCAATTCACAGTTTCAGAGTTTCATGCCACACTCACACATACCTTACTTATATAGTTTATTACATACTGCTTCCTGTGTCCCTAAATCAAAGACTAAAGACAGTTGCTACAGCAATTCACAAAATAATATAAAAAACATATATATTGTATAGTATATGATGTAAAAACATCAGAGATAAAAAGTTCATATGCCATTACTGTTAATTAAACTATACAATATCCTTTTTTTCATTCTTCTAAAGAGGTGTTAAAAGGAGTACAGTATTGTAACATGCTGGGATTTCAGTAATAGGGTAAGACCTAATCAATGAATACTGATTCATCATGCGGTTATGTAATAGAACACAAATTGCATATTCCTCATGCCACACATACAATCTGCTTTCATACCCATGTATAGAATTTGATCTCCAAAAGAACAAATACAAAAATAAACAGCAAACTGAACATACTAAAGTTACTGCATATGAAATATTAAGCTACAATAGTACTACAACCTACTCCCAAGTAACTTTTCACTGGATATTTAAATGGATTCCCACAATAGCAAAAATGTAATACTGCATTAGGAGTTGAAATACACTAGAACTCAAACATCTTGTTCATCGTTAATGATCATGCTCTTTCACCTGACAACTACAGTACAAGGATGGAGCTACAAGGGCAATAAGGGCTGTGTGAAAATAAACCCATAAAACACACACCAGACTCTGTATTACTTTAGAAATATTCATTAGCACACTCAGTATTACAAAAAAAGAAGACATAATGGCATACAGCCTATATCTGACAGAAAACAAAATTAACAAAATGAGAAGTATAAAATATACAGTAATAGGAGAAAGCCTATTACATATGGAGAGGGAATGAAGTATTTGGAGGGATAGTTGTAGCTATATATCAGAGATATTATGATGGAAGGACCAGGATGGAAGTTGGAAATATCTGCACACACATTTAATACAACCAGGTAAACACTAAAAGATGCTGTACAAATGGCATGGAGGACATGGACATTCATATAATATCAAAATATAAATGGATATGATATAATATAAGATATGCCAGGACCTGCCATTGCAATTATAAAGTAACCACAGCAGAGAGATAAAAATATCTGTAGAGGGAGAATACATAAAATGGCTACTACACATTGGGCAGGGCAAAGTTGAGGTATCTGTATGAGCATCATTCCACTGCCCCGTACATACACACACACACACACGCATACATGCCAGAGGAACCCAGGTTCTCATGCAATGACTGCCACTCACCCGAAGGTCACGCCCGATGCCGCCAAGAGCAATGGGGGAGGGAATGGGAATCACCCGGTTAGTCTTACATTGCCATACTATACAGCCTTACCCAACATCTAAATTCATGCCTGCAGTACCGGTGCATTACCAAATAATATATTCTCAAAAGCTCCTTGCACCTGCTGCTAACTCCATTGTCACAGAAAATTTTATGATAACTCCACCTCCACACACCAAGATAACCTCAGCCTACTACTGTATAATACCTAGACTTATTAGTACAGTACTATAAAGAAAGGAACAATAAACAATATAAATAGCCCAAAAGTATCCATACAAGTACTGTACAGTACCTCATCTGCCACCTACCTCCAATTCTATGTACCTATATACAGTACCTGTATTGTAATTTGTTTACCTCTCGTATCCACAAGCCATGGCTGCGACTACACTAAGAGTGGGAAGGCAAAGGTAGGTGAGAGCAAGAAATTTTAGATTGCAGTTACTGTAATGTATTGATGTTGTTACACTGTCAATAAGGGCCAGCTGGCACCAGCATCTGCTGCTAGTGCGGCCACTTCCATTCATAATAATATCTTAAATCTCTTTCTTGCCCACTCTAGCCTGAACACTTTTAGTGAGGTCATGGCCTATCTTTGAAAGCACCTAAGCTATAAGCCAATTTCAGTACATTCTTTCAATAAACCCCTAGTTATAGTAAGTACCTACACCTACATTACCTGCACATTACACAAACCTACCTCTTTCTCAGGTACAGTACTAGGTTTTCAGATTGTTCATTCATTCAGTTGATTTTATGAAGTTCCAAATCTCTCAAAGCATTATCATTAATTAAATACAAGCTCTAATATTTTTTTCAACTGTGCAAGAAGAGACTAGTGAGTGCAAGTTCAGTGCAAGAAGTAGTAAGTTGTGAGGGAGAGAATTTAAGGAAAAATGCTGTAAGTTAAAAAAGCAAGGTCTTACCACCACAAATAGTTTAGAAATGAATGTTATCAATTCCTATGTTAAAGTTGTGTCACTTGTAGGATGTAGTTCACTTCAGTATAACAAACATGTTTGTGACAATGTGTTGTGAACATTGACCCAACACTAATATAAGACACATTGTAGCGCAGTCAGATCTCAGTTAACTTGCCAATTTGCTTCTGTAACCCTATCACGTTTAAGAAAAATCATGTTTACAGGGGTCTTTAAAAAATCTATTCTGTGCCATAACTCAACCTCAAATTCACCCCCAAAGATTTATTCATATGTAACTAATTAGTAAGCTATATAAAATCTACCCCAGTCAATAACAAAATGCATCACTTGCTTAAAATTTGGATTTTTAAGCCCATTCTCAACCAAAATAATTTGTAAAGGAGTCCTTATTAATGATGTATTTCTGCTGCTTCTTCAAGCCTAAGGTTTTTATATAAGGCAACAATGATGAAGTTAATCAATAAAGGCTTTTCTACAATATTTTCTGTCCTCAAACAAACTGTAGGTCTGCATAATAATGTTTAAGTCATTGCACAAATTCTAAGATAACATTTCCACTCCTTTTGATTTGTGCCTGAGCAGTGTCCAGGCTCCACGTTGGAATCACTAATCAGTACCAACATGCAGAAACCATTTTACATTTATACTAACTACTTTATTTCTCACCAATGCCTTGAACTCCACATAATCAAAACCATCCTAAAGTGATGTACCAAATAATTTACTTTATCTTATAGATTTACTGCTCAACATACTGCCTAGTTACTGTACCTGAACAATTTTCTTTTCACTATTTCCTGACCATTCAAATTCATACTAAAGTCTGTGAAATGAGGCTTGCATCATCCACAGTAGTGCAGATTATTCCAGAACCAGTATTGTATCATCCATTAATTAACAACCTATTTCATCATCCAATTGAGTATTGCAGTAGAATAGCTTCATTTCAACAGTCTCATAAAGAACATGTCCCTGAATTTAAGATTGATTTCTTCTAGTTGAAAATGTCTAAGTATTACAGTGCCTGTCCAGAAATATATATTTGTACACACTTAATACTGTGTGAGCACCTGGCCATTATCCTAGAATTTAAAAAGAATTTTCCATTTCAATATTATAACACCTGTTACTGTAAGACCATAAATGTATCCAAGCTGCTCTCTTTGTATCCTAATTTCACCAACTTTAACCAAGCACTATTTGTTACCTACCTACAGTAACCCTTGTTTTATTTACCTGCACCATTTATATCCTAAAACTTAACAGAGATATAAATACACAAATTATAAGTATTACTTTTACAATATCTGTGTGTTTTGTTGTACTGTACTGTATTATGTGAATGAAGCAAAGTTCTGTTAAAATTTTACTCATGTATCATATCTAGAAATCCAAAGTGATACAAAAGCTGGTTCATTGACAGTAGTGTGATGAAAGGCAGAGCTAAAGTGTGCTGGCACATGCCATGTGTGGGTGGCCAGAGAAGAGATATACAGTAGAAGGAATGAGGATAAAGGAAAAATAATTACCTTCCTTTGAGCGCCCCTTTTTCTTCCCAGTTTCTTTTTCCTGTAAAAATAAAGAAACACATTGTTAGTATGTTACAGCAGACTTCGAAGCTCAAGATGTACCATGTCAGTAACTCGGGTTTATCCCAAAGTTCTGTATTAACACATTAAACATCCTTTTCACAATATAAACTTTCAACCCAAAGCACATGAAGGTAATTTATCAATGAAAGCAATTGACTAACTGAGCAAAGCTGAAGAAAAAAAATGCCTATAAAAATTCCGAAGCTGACAAACCACAGCATATAATAACTTAAAAGAGTACAGTACAGTACTGTATATGCTATGTACAGTACATCAATCTTAAAACCAGAAAGTTCAATTGTTTTCATATGATATTCATATACAGCATATTAACTGCTGTAAATATTCCTGAAAAGCTGGGCAGGAAGGATGGAGGATTAAATAATAGAAAAGTGGCAAATGGGAGACTAAAGGATACAGGCTACAGAGATGAAGGGTAGGTGAAGGCAGGGGAAGGTAAGGTTGGGGATGGGGGAGGGAGTGGAAGTTTATACCGGTAATGTGTTTGAATCATTCTAGACAATATTACTGCACGTAATTGTGTAAATATGGATGAATTTCACCATTCACGTGACTAGGGAAAGAAGGGGATTACTTAGGAGATTATGGCATGATATGGTGAGTGATTTCATAAGACTGGGTTAAATAAAAGAACTTGTGCAGGATAGTCTGGAGTGAAAGAGATTCTAGAGGAGGAGTGTATGTTAAGGTTGGCAACACGGTTTCAACTTGACAACCCATGGAATGACTCCTTGCAAAACGGTAAACTGAAATGCCCGTCATAAAAAGCTGAGAATTCTGTGGGCTTGAAAAGGGGAATGAATGTGAGTGGTGACCCATTTACATACAGTATTCATAAATATGTATACTGTATACAGACACACTAGCCAACTGGCTAGAGACAATGTATAGAGGTATTACCCTACTGTACCCCAAAGAAGCTTGGACCCAGGGTTCTTTGTCCTTTCATTATTCTGGGATAGGCCTATAGTAGTGCAAATTCATAATCCATATCAAAATACAGTACAGGTACTGTAGTCTATATAATACTAAATACAAAATTTAAGTTCTGGAAATGTAAGTACAGTACATGATAGGATTTATTTTTAATTACTGCAGTTTGCATCATATTCCTAAAGTATGGTAAGTTACTGTACTACCAGTACACTACAGCATACAGAATACAATACATTTCAAGTTTCTGTCAAACGTGATCATGCTAATAAACAACCAATACAGTGCAATGTCTGATCCAAGCAAACTAGTACTTAACATTACAGTACAGTATATACAATGCCTATATCATAGCTACTTACAGTACAGTGAATGTAAACTGTATCATGAAATTTACATGCTGCAGCAATTAAAAGTGATGGGCAATAAATTCACTACAGTATCTGATCAGTGATTCAACGTCAACTGTACTATCTCTGTATACTGTGCAGTACTGAACATGCCCTCAATCATAGGTTTGAATTTTACTGATTATCATTACTTAATCTATATTGAGCGAGCATTATCTGGTAAATCTATCAACTTCAACAACGTGCAAAAAAATACCACTAATAATAAGTGTGTACAGTACTTTACAAATCATTCCATCAAATAGCTACCTGTAAATATTAAGTGCCTTAAAGTTTTGTACTATACAGTACTAATAATGTTGTCATAACTATCTGGTAAAGTCATCTACTGTACGTACAATCAGTAGGCTACTACATATACAGTGTATAGGACAATATATAAAGTATATGCAGGTTTGAACTCAGTCTTTCTATATACAGTACTCGTAAAAATTATTTACTTTACAATGCAATCAATTTTTATTATCTCTGGCCATCTGACATATAAGTTCCTAAGCTAACTTACAACAATAAAACCACTAATCACCTGCCTTAACCATTACTGCCCTCAATGCCAACATCAGAAATGCTTACAGTAATAGAATGTATAATATATAATGAATAATGTATAATAGTGAAGTAGATCTAAATATCATACCACAATTGATGGATATATTCTAGCTGAGGTATACCAACTTATACAGTATATATATATATATATATATAAATATATAAATACAGTAAAATATACCTTTTATATGATACTATTTGAGATTAATGATTCTGAAGCCTTGCATCATATACTGCACATTGACAACTACTAGAATATCTGGTAATTATTTATTCTATTGCCGTTTTCTATTACAATGTTTTTACCCTCTTTACAGACTAATTTTAATTTATACCATTCTAAGACACTTTTCTTCTATGGCATTTTCTTCGGAAAATGCCCCATTTCCAAGATATTGAAACAAGGCATTTTGAAATTAGCCTGACCTTACCTAACCTATCCTAGACCATAGCAGATTACCGGGACCTAACCTGGGCAAACTACCGGGATCTAACCTGGGCAAACTACCAGGACCTAACCTGGGCAAATTACCGGGAAATAACCGTGGTAAAGTACAGGAACTGACCGGGGCAAAATGCTGGGACCTAGCCAGATCTGGCAACACTGCTACAAAAAGGCAATAGTCTAGATAAATACCGGGGCCTGCCCAAACACTGCTATGTACAGTTGGACACATAAATTCGTGATGGAAGATGCTCAGCTTCTACCAATATATAAATAAATGGTATTATTACAGAATAACTGGGTTTTTGGCTAGGATTGCGCAGTGTTACCACATCCGGCTAGGTCCCGGGAATTTGCCCCTGTCACTTTATGATAGTTTACACCGGTTATATCCCAGTAGTTTGCTCAGGTTAGGTCCCAGTAGTTTGCTCAGGTTAGGTCTCGGTAGTTTGCCCAGGTTAGGTCCCGGTAGTCTGCTGCGGTCTAGGTTAACATTAGGTTAGGTCATCAGGTTAGGTCAGACTAGTTTCCAAATTATGTTTGTAAAACGGGGCATATCTCGAAAATGGGGCATCTCCGAGAGAAACACCATAGATGAAAAGTATGTTAGAATGGTCCAAAATAGTGGGTAATGATATTAAAATATACAATATAGTGAACCCAGTTCTTCTATACATTTACCAAATAAACAAAATGGGAAGAGCGTTATTAATATTATTAATAAAAAAAAAAATAAAAAAAATTTTGGTCCATTGGTGTGGTACCGGTACAATGGCTCAATAATTGTTTGTCTGTGGAGCTGTCGTATCGGTACCACACCATCGTATATACCACGGATGTTGTGATATAGTGTAGTACCTGCCATGCTGTCCAATCACCCATACAAGTTACCACACCAGTATTATTATCAGGTCTGTTTGACGAAATTTCCCCAAGTTCAACATGAGAACTTCCCTTTTTACCTCGTCTTGTTGATATATAATTATTTCGTCTGGTAGAAATTTCTCCATTTACTCCTGAACAATCTTTATATAATATCCCTATTGGTACCTCTAAATTACTCTAATTCCCCATGTCTAGGGAAAATTACCCATATTTGGCAACACTGCACATAACGCCACAGCAGGTCTGAGAAAAAAAATAAAAAAAAATATCGAGACTTTAAAGAGATCAACAAGAGGTTCCATTATAATTATTGCCTTTGCAAACATTTCAACGGAGCTTGTCATTGCAACTTTACATGGACAAACGCGTTCGTCATGGATTACTTTTCATGGTATATTGGAGTTATTTTATCATGCTACTTCTCAATTGCACAAAAAAAAAAAAAAAAAAAAATATTATGCACTCTGATTTTTCCTTGTATACCACAATTATATCATCAACAACAATGTACTCGAGTATAAATGATGCTCAAGTCGTTCTTCCTTCATATTATTTTTATCATGTCCATTCATAGGCAGCAAGTAATATTGTTCAGTATATATATAGTGAATGTGATGCTAAAATATATAGTAATGATGATGATTATGGTGGTGGTGGTGCTGCTACAGATGTTAATGAATAGTTTAAGGGAAGATTCTCCTTTCGGTAAATTGGAAGGTCTCTGTTGATTCCTCCACATTATGCCACGAAACAGATCCCTATTATAGTACCATTGAGGGCATTTGTTTTCCGGCCTTTTTTGGAGGAATCAGTAGCCCTCGAATTAAGGCCCCCCGTGATGTAGTCAGAAAATTGAAGATTAGAGAGGCCTTCAAACTTTGCCACGAAACACCACCTACATTAAAAGAGCTTGTTTCATGGCAGAGTCAGGAGGAATCAGAAGCCGCCTGGTCTCATACACGATCACAGGGTCCCTTAACCAACCATAGAATCTCCCCTTAATGGTTTCGGTGATTAATTCTACCGCTCTTGTCGATGATGATAGCCTACATATATAATACTTTCTTCATTTTATTGGATTCAAATTAATGTTAACATTATTATCTTTTCTGGTCTTAACGGCACTCTTGACTTGGATTGAACTGTGTTATTGTCTAATGACCTCTTTTCCTGTCTCTATATCTATCCTACTTATTTTTATGACATTGTGACTGGTGTGTTATCACTGTAATAAGTAAATATATTCCCTTGGAACTCCTGGTATACAACAAAATAATACTACTGGCTTAGAGGAGAGAATGGAAGGACTTATCAGTATCCATGTTGTGAGTTGATACTATATCATTGTCATGGAAATAAAAACACTTCTTGCTTGCTCTATTCCTCAACCTTTCACATGACTTTCGTTGTGTTAGAGTCGAACCAAACAGGCGTTCTTTAACTTTTACAGATTACTGAAGAACAAAATTATACTATACTACACTGTAAGACACCTCCCCCTGAAAGAGAACAATCCAAACTTAAAGTAGTATCATACAAGTTTTGAAAGACAGTTAGGCAATGTGATAATAAATCTTAGGTTAAGTATATTACAGAAACTGGTTAAATGGGTACAGAAGCATTAAGCAAACGAGCAGGCAATTTTATATCATGCGTGGGTCATGCAGTCCAATTAAGGTGCGAACAGCAAGCAACCTCCCATCACCTTTTTATTCTTATTCTTATTAGAGGACGCCATGTCTGGAGGTGAAGAAGGTTCCTGATTGGGTGAAACTTGTTGACCAATGGGCGTGGTGGGGGTGGAGCCGTTGCTTGTGGCCCCGCCCCCATTTGCCTTGTGATTGGTTGCCCTGGGCATAACAGTTCGGGTTTTCGGTCGACGCCAATCCTGGAATGTGACAAGTACCGAACATAGCTTGGAGGACAGCGAGGGCAGCTCAGGGGATAAAAGAAAAGATCAAGTACCACATTTCACCCATCAAAGAGTATACTCAAGCCTTCATAAATACTATAAAAATCCATTATTTTTCCTTCTTAATTGTTCCATGTGAACCTCCATTTACTATGAAATAATAATAAAGGCAGGACAGATGAGTGTAAAAATTATTTTAGTTATTTTCTGAGGGCTTGAGTACCTACACAGGCAGAGTTGAGTTACTCCTGCTGTAAGACAAGGAAGGGTAGGAGTGACACCACATGCCAGAGTATAATAAGGGAGGGGAGGAGGGTGAGACTGTGCATGGAGGGAACAATAAGAAAAGAGGCTGCTGTCAGGGGCCCTCTTCACAATACCCATATGGTTACTACGGTACAACAGCACATGGTATTTACACTAAAGAGGGATTTTTTCCAAGCCACAACATTAAATCTAATACTCTATTGAATGAAAGTATAAGACCTGAAAAATAATAAAGTAAGATTATAATATAGATTTGAATGAAAACATAAAACGTTTAACAGCCTTAGTAGTTTACCATTTATGAATATTTAATGTGATGAAAGGAACATGTTAAATTCAAGCCTTTTCGAGCATTCTATTAACTATAAATACTCGTCATCTGCTGAAATGATACTGGTTTAGAAAGCCTTATGGATGCTATGATAAAAATGGGTGTGTATTTGTGGACTTACGTAAGGCAGCTAGGTATTGTGTGAAGTATGATTTAATAGAATGATACAGGTAGGTAAGATGTATACGCTAGATAGATGCTGGTGAAATAATGCCTCACTAAGATGGGATGACTTCAGCACTGACATGAATAAAATAATTGGAATAGTTGTATGTTAGAACTGTAAAATTATATATAGGACAATTAAACTCACACTGCTCCTTCCTTCTGTTAGTGCCACCATTCTCCTTCACGGGCACAGCTGGCGGAGTGGGAATCACGTACTGTGCCCCAACCCCACCAGTTAATCGCTCTTCTGTACTGGATATGAGACCAGCCACAATATGTAAACACTGCACTTTGATCGTCTTAATTTCAGGACGGTATTTGTATGCTTTCTTCCTCGTGGTTAATTCGTTCTCTCTCTCTTACAACACACACACCATTATTCCGTGACACAGCCTTCTATCAAGTACTTAAGGAGTCTATCACGATCTACAGCTCTAGTTAGTTAAGTCAATGCATACACGTTACAGTTACACCATTATTATTCAGCTAATGTGCAGGTACCATGTGACAATGAGCTGTGTGTGTTATGTTTAGCCAATCTTTAATTAATTGAACTGCAGATACCATGTGATAATCAGCTGTGTGTGTTATTTTCAGGCAATCCTTATAGTTAGCTGAGCTGCAGGTACCATGTGACAATGAGCTGTGTGTGTTATTATTAGGCAATCTTTAATTAACTGAGCTGGTGTGGTTCTAGCTGTACAACACGTCATGCTCCATATAGATGATGACACCGTTTAGTATCAGATATATAGGTTTGCACATACCAGAAGAGTTCATAATTTTATACACATCCAGTCTCGGTTTATAGGCTTCACGACACTTTCACTATTGGTATAATTATACAGTAATATTATACATGGCACATTATAGACATATATATATATTTTTTTTTTCACACCAGATTCGGATGCTGACGTATGTACACAAACGCATATAGTGTCATCTTCACTTGATCCTTATAACCAACCACACACACATTGCACACTTTCTCCATTACACACGAAACACAAATGTTATCCGTTTAGATGTCAACAACTATAATAAGTTCACTTCTGCACACACTAAGAGTTAAAGAGCTATGGGATAAAAACACACCGTCTAAATGGGAGAGTGCATGCGTGGAGGAAGTGTGCCTATTCAGTCTTGAGAGATACTGCCTCGTCCCGTAAGAATCTAGAGTTCCGTCGTTACCAGCCAGCCCAGGGAAAAATATAAGAGACAGAGGACAGGAAGTACGCTGAGAGAAGGAATGCAGGAAGTGTAAGGGGGAGCAGTGAGTGAGGGTATAGAATCAGGAAATCGAGAGAAGGGAATGGGGAGTTGTGTGAAGAGAGAGCTATAGTGTATGGGAGTTATATAGATAGAAATTAGCTGCATGGGAATGGATGGATGGAAGGGAGAGAGACAGGGGTAGGGGATGATGGAAGAGAGGCAGGGGCAGGGGGGGATGATGGAAGGGAGGCAGGGGAAGGTAGGGGATGATGGAAGGGAGGCAGGGGAAGGGGGGGGGATGATGGAAGGGAGGCAGGGGAAGGGGGGGATGATGGAAGGGAGGCAGGGGAAGAGGAAGGGGATGATGGAGGAAGGGAGGCAGGGAAAGGGGGGGATGATGGAAGGGAGGCAGAGGCAGGGGGGGATGATAGAGGAAGGGAGGCAGGGGAAGCGGAAGAGGGGGAATTAAGAGCAGCAAGGTAAAAGATCATACATAACTGAAGGGAAGAGCTAGGTGACTGAAAAACAAGAAAAAATCAAAATAAACAAGAATGATAGAAACATAGTCAACAAAAAATGGAAAAAGAGAAGGAGGGAGAAAACAGGATGCATGGCGCTATCAACACACACACACACACACACACACACACACACGGTTGCAGACAAAGAGAAGGCGGTGTAAACACGAATGTAACAAACAACACGTCTGACTCCTGGTGTGGGAAGGAAGGAAGGAAGGAAAGGAGGGAATGGAAGG
>JAWQEG010004859.1:85000-88223 GCA_033782935.1 Petrolisthes cinctipes
TCACTTTCTCCCTCATTCCATCCATGCCGTAACTTTCCCTACTATCTCCCTAGCTTCTGTTCTATGGTCCTGTGTGTGTCGTGTATATAAAGGTCTGAAGGATATTAATTTAGTTTGCATTTCGTTTCGTTTTGTTCCCCTATAGGCTACGTACTGTACAGCTATAATCAAATATCCACCCACACTTTCCTTCCATCGTGCCAATAAATCAGTATCATATCAAAATATAATTAATCATACAACAACACCTTAAGTCAACTCAACCCCCTCAATTATTATTATTATGAGGTACTGCAATATCATACACGTGTTGTTCTTTATTACCAAGATATTTACTATATACGATGGAAGGAAAGTGTCGGTGGATATTTGATTGTGGCTGTACATCCTGTGTAATAAACTTCTTGTCAACTCCTGTGGATGGATTTTATTTAGGGTATTTCAAAGGTTTCGTCACTATAGTCTATGGTGTGGTCGGCTTTTAGTACTAGTAATTCCTCCGAAGTATATTGCAACACACACACACACACACACACACACACACACTCACACTCACACTCACACTCACACTCTCTCTCTCTCTCTCTCTCTCTCTCTCTCTCTCTCTCTCTCTCTCTCTCTCTCTCATATTACAGCACTATAACCATTGTGTGAAAGAAAAGTTTACAGGATCTTTCATAAAAAATAATCACACTCACTTTCACACTAAACTGTACTAACTCTCCACCTCCAATCCCAGTATGCACAACAACCTACACTCACAACAAAACACACACCAACAACGAGAATGTGTAGTGTATAGTGTATAGTGTATATATATAGTGTGTGTATCTTTGTATTTCATTGTTGTGTTGCATGGGACATTTCTCACTTGTACATACAGGGACATAGCAGACAGGACACATTCACTCTGGAGTCTGACACGTGTATGTATGTATATATGTAGTCAGAAGGCAATCTAAGGTCTGAAAGGTAGGTGTGTGTGTGTGTGTGTGTGTGTGTGTGTGTATAGAGCATGAGGCCCCTCCACTATATCGTGTGTGTGTGTGTGTGTGTGTAGAGCATGAGGCCCCTCCACTATATCGTGTGTGTGTGTGTGTGTGTGTGTGTAGAGCATGAGGCCCCTCCACTATATCGTGTATGTGTGTGTGTGTGTGTGTGTATAGAGCATGAGGCCCCTCCACTATATCGTGTGTCGTGTGTGGGTGTGTGTGTGTGTGTGTAGAGCATGAGGCCCCTCCACTATATCGTGCGTGTGTGTATGTGTGTGTACAACATGAGGCCCCTCTACTATATCGTGTGTGTGTGTGTGTGTGTGTGTGTGTGTGTGTGAATGTGTGTGTATAGAGCATGAGGCCCCTCCACTATATCGTGTATGTGTGTGTGTGTGTATAGAGCATGAGGCCTCTCCACTATATCGTGTGTGTGTGTGTGTGTGTGTGTGTGTGTGTGTGTGTGAGTACAACATGGGGCCCTCGTCCACTATATCATATGAGATAGAGCAGCAGACATCCCCTCCTTCCTCTCCTTCGCTTCCATTTCCTCTGGTTGCCCTGCCCTGACTGACTGACTGACACCGCTCATTTGTTTGTTTACATTACGAGTTCTCTCTCTCTCTCTCTCTCTCTCCACAAGACTACACAAACCTACACACACACACACACTCTCTCTCTCTCTCTCTCTCTCTCCACAAGACTATACAAACCTACACACACACTCTCTCTCTCTCTCCACAAGACTATGCAAACCTACACACACACACTCTCTCTCTCTCTCTCTCTCTGGATGGTTGGTATAATATGAAGCAGCACTCCAGTATAAAATCACCATCACTTTTCATCGTTAGTTTTGTCGTCATCACTCACTGCATCACCATCACACTGTCATCATTCATTTTTTCCTCACCACTACTACACTGTAAAATCATCACTTGTATTGTCACCGTTACATCATCACCATTTTTGCCATCATCATCATCATCATTATCATATCAATTAACACTATGCAAAATAATAATAATATGATGTTATGTTCTATCACCACGATTCATAACACCGTGTAACATCATTATATCACCACACACACACACGGATCATCACAACACAATATCTACTGTATACCGTATTAGTTCAATCATCACCACTATGTTACGTAACTACTGTATCATCACTATAAAAATAAAAAGAATATAGGGCAGTGACACGAAAAAATCATCAGACATTGAATCATCACAAAACCACCACCACCACCACCACCACCTCATCATCATAATCATCATCACCACACGCGACGAGGTTCCATCATCACCATCATTACATCATTACGGCATCACCATTATCACCATCACCACCACCACCGCCGCCGCAGTCACTATCTTCACAACACCATCCAAACACACACTGACATCACACACATACACGACGTCGACTTGAGCGAGAAGAGGCAGCCAGGTGTGTGTGTGTGTGTGTTTGTGTACGTGTGTGTGTGTGTGTGGTGCCAGACGTATGAGGTCGGTCATGTGGCGCCAACACTAGAGAGAGAGAGAGAGAGAGAGAGAGAGAGAGAGAGAGAGAGAGAGAGAGAGAGTGTGTGTTATGCAGAGAAGACAAGACGGAAAGAAAGGGTATAAGGAAAGTGGAGAGAACGAAGGGGAAGAAAGTGAAGAGAAAGAAGTATACAAATGAACAAGAGAACTTATAATTGGCCACAAGGGAATACAGAAGGGAGAATAGGTAAAGAGAAAGGGAAGAAATAGGAAAGGGAAGGGAAGGGGGCTACAAAATTACGAAGGAGATAGAAGAAGAAGAAATAACATAGGAAAGAAAATATATAGTAAGTGGTAAAAACAATTAGTAATCGTATGTGTAGGAAGAGGGAAGAGGAGGAGGTGGGGAGAGGAGGAGGAGGAGGGGATAGGAGGTAGGGGGAGGAGGAGGAGGGGATAGGAGGTAGGGGGAGAGGAGGAGAGGGAAGAGGAGGAGGAGGGGGAAGGAAGAGGAAGAAGAGGGTGAGATAGGAGGTAGGGGAAGAGGGAAGAGGAGGAGGGGATAGGAGGTAGGGGGAAGAGGAGGAGGAGGAGGGATAGGAGGTAGGGGGGAGGAGAAGGAGGAGGGGGGATAGGAGGAGGAAGAGGGGAGAGGAAGAGGAGGTGGGAGGAAAGGTCAAGTCGCATGGCAAGGGTCGATCGATAAGGGAAAGAGGGGAAGGAGGGGAAAGAGAAAAC
>JAWQEG010004860.1:0-26508 GCA_033782935.1 Petrolisthes cinctipes
TTAAGTTTAATTCAGATGACCCAGTTTCATTCTCTTGATGCCCAGTAGACTTTTTTTTACTCACGGCTGTACAGTACGTCCCCCTCTCCCATCACCCCTTGCTTACCCTCCAGCAGGTGGTTCCTCCCTCCATCATGAGCCCTAGTTGAAGGAGGCCAACACGAAGGCGACGACGACGGACGAAAGAAAACGATAACCACAAACTTGCTCCTCTTCCCGGCCTCAGTGTTTACAAACAAATGGGGCACGATCACTACACATTCTTGCTTTGGAACGGGGCCTCACTACATTCTCTCAAACTTTTTCTATCTGCTCGTCTTATCTTTCTCCCTTGACTCGCGTTCTCCTTCACTTGCAGTCTGTCTGTCTCTGTAACTTTTTTCTCTGTGTGTGTGTCTCCTCGACTTCTTCTTTATTGCGTGTTGATGTTACAGGAGGCCAAGAATGAAGTGAAATTCTCCAAACAAAGTGAAAGTCGCCACCACCACCACTACCACCACCAGTACAGAATTCAATGCCACTATGTATGTTCTTTACACTATAAACCACCAAACAGCTTCTCGTAATCTCTCTCTCTCTCTCTCTCTCTCTCTCTCTCTCTCTCTCTAAACAGCTTCTCTAATCTCCCTCTCCTCTCTCTCTCACTAAACAGTTTCTCGTAATCTCTCTCTCTCTCTCTAAACAGTTTCTCGTAATCTCCCTCTCCTCTCTCTCTCTCTCTCTCTTTCTAAACAGTTTCTCGTAATCTCTCCCCTCTCTCTCTCTCTCTCTCTCTCTCTCTCTCTCTCTCTCTAAACAGCTTCTCGTAATCTCTCTCTCTCTCTCTAAACAGCTTCTCGTAATCTCTCTCTCTCTAAACAGCTTCTCGTAATCTCTCTCTCTCTCTAAACAGTTTCTCGTAATCTCTCTCTCTCTCTCTCTCTCTCTCTCTCTCTCTCAACAATCGAGTGTGTGTGTGTGACATCAACAGCCGGCAAGGATAACCTAACCTTATCCGTGCATCGGTGATATTTCCTTCAAGTTAAAGAGTGTGTGTGTGTGTGTGTGTGTGTGTAGGCGACGAGGAAGGAGTAGGAGACAGGGGACGGGTGTGAAGAGAGAGAAGGGAATATAAACTTGTGTGTGTGTATGTATATGTGTGTGTGTGTATGTGTATGTGTGTGTGTGTGTGTGTGGGAGACGAAGGAGGGGTGTGAAGGGAAGAGAATATAAATGTGTGTGTGTGTGTGTGTGTGTGTGTTCTTGTGGTTGTTCAAAAGATTGTTTATAATGTCAACTCTGCAAATTTACTATCAATCTTAAGAACACAGTCTATAATCACTTGTTTACATTATGACATACCGTATCTCTCTCTCTCTCTCTCTCTCTCTCTCTCTCTCTCTCTCTCTTTTGATAATTGTATATATATCTATTTACTTCTTACAGTACGATTGTGTGACCACTATTATTACGATATTTATGAGTCCGCTCGATAGGGTAAGTATCCACTGCCACGAAGTAAACAAACACAGTGGTGCCACATCACCTACAGGGGTGCCACATCGTTTCACAAGAGAGAGAGAGAGAGAGAGAGAGGAGAGAGAGATAATAGGCCCAATAAACCCTCGTTAAATCTATTTAGTGCGCAGTAAAGATATAAGTACAGAATAGCAATCTACTTTATTATTATTATTATTATTATGACAAGAGAGACTCACAGTAAACAGACGGAAGGAATAAGAAGGAACAAGAAGAGTCAGACACTGGAGGAGGAGGAGGAGGAGGAGCATAAACAAACACACAAAGGACCAATAAATACTCGTGAAGGCAAGAGAAGAAGAAGAGAAGAGGAGAGAGAAGGAGAGAGCAACAAAGGAAAGGGCTTTAAATTTTCCCGCCCAAAATCCACCACCACCACCACCACCTCGGCGCCAAGGCTCGCCCGCCAGCCAACCCGCCAGAAGCCACTCCATAAAGCTGAGTCAGACGCCACACTTCCCGCCAAACTGAGTGAGACGCGATGGAGAGAGATACCGACACCAGGTGGCTCTATGCTCCATGTATCAGGGCCAAGAAATGGGTGTGATATAAAGCGCTGAGTTTTACGACCACACGACGAGACCAGGGCAAGGGGAAGGGGAAGGGGAGGGTATATAAGATTAGATAGGAACGCACTTAAAGAGGGAAGAGTATATTTATTCACTGTTGGTAAATCTGGAGCAGCGACTGATTCCTCCAACTTAATTAATATTATTCCAAGCAACAGCAGAATTAACTCCATTATTTTCGTTCATCCTCTGGTGCTGTACAATTGCCAGCACTTATAACTGGTACACGAAAAGAGGATTAACAGTTCTGAATGTACCAGTTATAAGTGCCGGCAACTGTACGTACGTGTTTCCTGGTATTACTTTGGAGGAATAAAGGCGCTCCATTGTAACAAAAGTGAATCCCTCCCCCCCCCCCGCCCTCCTCCCCCTTAAGAGAAGTTCAGGGGGGGGGAGGGGGGAGGAGTTACAGTAGGAGGATGAAACGCACATGTTATTTATTAAGGGGCGGCCATAATTGCACAGACGATTGCATAAATTGGTGTTGGCATCCTTATGAACGGTCACGGAAGACAGTTTTTTTTCTCTCTCTCTCACCCACACACACACACGTTCTCTCTCTCTCTCTCTCTCTCTCTCTCTCTCTGACACACACACACACACGTTCTCTCTCTCTCTCTGACACACGTTCTCTCTCTCTCTCTCTCTCTCTCTCTCTCTCTCTCCACATTTTCAGAACCTTTTACCAGACACGAAAAGATAGATAGATGATAATACAAAGAAGAGACAATCATCATGGCTCAGATTCCTGCAGTGTATGTATGTCAGGAAACAGGACCACATCAACAACAAATGAAATAATGGTGGTGATCTGTTGTTTGGAATAGTTTGGAGGAATCAAGTTGCTATAGATTTACTGTACATAATATTCATCCCATCTGAGGCTGAAAAGGGAATTAATTAATGCTAGATTGATTAGATTTTTTTTTTTTTTTTTTTTTTTTTTTATACCTCAACCTCGGGACTGTAGGGAGTCAGTGGCCCGTGACTCTTGTGAGGCCCCGAGATTATTGGGTGTCGCACTAGATGAGACAGTGGAGCTTCGTGGTGGTGATTGATGTTGGTACCGTATAGCTTCTCTTCTGCCCCACTAGATGACCACACCTTATTTATACACGTCACTGAATTCTTAACAACAAAGTGGCAGGGTACACACACAATCGACAGCTGAGGTCAAAAGCCGCCGGAGGAGGAGCAGGAGGATACAGAAAATATTATAACTACAACAAGACTCGATATTTCAACTTAAAGGGACCCTGTGATGTAGGCAGAAAATTGAAGATAAATGAGTTCTTCAAATATTGCCACGAAACACACACACACCTACAGTATATGGAAGGAGCTTGTTTCATGGCATGGTCAGGAGGAATCACAAGCCTCCAATTTTCTTACACAATCACAGGGTCCTTAAAGGGTAATTAATACACTTTTGGTACATTACAGCCCCTTGATTCCTCCAACGTTAGGCCAGGAAACAGCACCACATGGAATAGTTTGGAGGAATCATTTGCTCCAGATTTACCAAGACTGTACTACCACCACCCACTTAACTAATTAGGACCCTGTGATCTTGTATGAGACTCGGTGGCTTCTGATTCCTCCTGACTGTGCCACGAAACAAGCTCCTTTCATATAGGTGTGTGTGTTTCGTGGCAAAGATTGAAGGACTCGCTAACCTCCAATTACTACCAACTTCTGTTTTAGTCTGTACTATACCGTATACCGTTTGCCTCTGTGTGTGTGTGTGTGTGTGTACCCGGATGTTAGATAGTACGAGAGTGAGGAGGAGGGGGTTGGGGTGGGGGTGGGGGGGGACTCATTAATCTATACACACTTATCTCATTGTAAACTCATGTGTCTTATGTGTGTGTGTGTTGTTTTTTCTTTTGTGTGTGTGTGTGTGTGTGTGTGTGTGTGTGATTCTTTCTTGTGTGTGTGTGTTTCTTCGTGTACATGTGTCTCAAGGTTTGTATATATGCCTTTTTCTCGTCTATATGTGTGTGTGTGTGTGTTTAGTGTGTGTGTAAGGACTCGTAAACACATCCACGCCCACACATTAATTTCTGAACGCACATATATTCAGAGGAGAGCAAGCACATTCACACACCACTTCATATCTCAGGGAACTCTTACGCATAAACTCTCTCTCTCTCTCTCTCTTTCTCTCTCTCTCTCTCTCTCTCTCTCTCTCTCTGTGTGTGTTCCCATGTCTCTATCTCTGTGTGTGTGATCATCTCTCTCTCTCTCTCTCTCTCTCTCTCTGTGTGTGTATGTTTCTCTCTCTCTCTCTCTCTCTCTCTCTCTCTCTCTCTCTCTCTCTCTCTCTCTCTCTCTCTCTGTATGTATATATGTGTGTGTGTGTCCTCCTGTCTCTCTCTCTCTCTCTCTCTCTCTCTCTCTCTCTCTCTAGGCACCACTTAAACAACAATCACAGAACCCCATCTATTTACTACGTTCCACACCACTAGTACTATTATCAGAAGCTGCCACCACTACCACTACCACTACCACCACTACCACCACCACCACCACTACCACTACCACCAAGGCCACACAACACAACAGAACACATAGCCAAGAGAAAGGGAACAGAGAGAGGAGAGAGGTGGAGGGAGGAGATAAAGGAGAGAGGTAAGGGAGAGGAGAGAGGTGGAGGGAATGAGAGAGAGAGGAGGGAGGTGGAAGGAGAAGATAGAAGTGGAAGGAGGAGAGAGGTAAGGGAGAGGAGAGAGAAGAAAAGTGGATGGAATGAAAGGGAGGAGAGAGGTGGAGGGAATCAAAGAGAGGAAGGAGGTGGAGAGAATGAGAGAGGAGAGAAATGAAGGAAGGAAAGAGAGGAGAGAAAAGAAGAGGGAATGAGAGAGAGGTGAGAGGTGGAGAGCAAGAAGAAAAGGGATGAGGAAAGAGGGGGATGGGAGATAAGAGAAGGGAAGAAAGGGAGAGAAGAAGGGAAGGAAAGAAACGGGAAACAGGTGAAAAAAAGAAAGGTTAAGATAAAAATATAAGAACTGAACAAGAGAAAAGAACAGAAAAAGAAGTATTGTGAACACGATGAAAAGAAGTGTGTGTGTGTGTGTATGTGTGTGTGTATACTGGTGTGTATGTATGTGTGTGTGTGTTTCTCGTGCGTCTGTGTGTATGTATGTGTCTGTGTGTGTACGTGTATGTATGTATTTGTACTAGTGTGTGTGTGTGTGTGTGTGTGTGTGTGTGTGTGTGTGTGTGTGCTGGTGTGTATGTGTGTTTCCTTGAGCCAACAGGACCAAAGTTTTCAAAGGTCGAATAAGATGAGATGAGATGAGATGGGAACAGTATGTGTGTGTGTGTGTGTGTGTGTGTGTGTGTGTCCGCCCCATCTACCCTCCCCCCACCTCCCTACACCCTCCTCTTTCACACTACACAAATTGTATCTACACCTTAACACACACACAGACATTTGCTCAGAGTTACACATCAGCACCCATTCAGATCCAAAGGTATAAATAACAATGATAGGGACTGAGAATATTTGCCATCAACTGCAGAACGTATAGAAAAAAAGTGAATAACAAGAGACATGGAGTGGAAAAGTAAGTAAGTGTGTGTGTGTCTCCCCCTTCCCACCCCACCATGCAGACTCCACCTTGCTCTCGATATCCTTTTAGCCTGTAACCCCCTAACCCCCAACCCCCTACCCCCTTCCTCTCAATTTCTCTCTCTCTCTCTCTCTCTCTCTCTCTCTCACACACACATTGCGACCCCCTCAATTTCATCTCTCCTCTCCCCCCCCCCCGACCCTATTTCCTCTCTCTCTCTCTCTCTCTCTCTCTCTCTCTCTCTCTCACTGCGACCCCCTCAACTTCATCTCTCTTCCCCCACCCCCCACCCCGACCCTACTTCTTCCCTCCTCCTCCTCCTCGGCCCCATTTCTCTTCCCCCCAATTGCGACCCTCTCTATCTTTCTCCTAGACCTCATCTTTCTTCCTTTCCCCCTGTGATCCCTTCTCTCTCTCTTCTTCCCCCTTCCCTCCCTCGACCCCTTCTCTCATCCTGCCTAACCCCGTTTATCTTCTTGATAGATTCTCTCTCCCATTCCTTTAACTCTCTCTCCCTAATTCTTCTCCCCCCTTTCCTTTAGCTCTCTCTCCCTCCCTTTCTCTCCTCTTCCTTTAATTCTCTTTCACTAACTTTTCCTCCCTTCCATCCCCTTCTTTATCTTTACTTTAATCCACTCTCCCTTCCATCCCCTTCCCATAACCCTCTCTCCCTACCTCTTCCTCCCTTCATTCCACTCCCCTTTCCTTAACCCTCTCTCCCTACCTCTTCCTTCCCATTCTCTTAGCCCTCTCTCCCTACCTCTTAACCCCTCCATTTCACTCCCTACCTCTTCCTTCCCTCTATCCCCCTTCTGTCTCTCTCTCTCCCCTTCCCTTCCACATCCCCACGACAAGACGACCACATTTTCTCTCCGCCCCCTCTCCCCCCACCCACCACCACCTCCCTGACAAACCCCCCCACACACCAACTCCTTCTCCTTTCCCCTCCTCCTACCTTCCCCTCCCCACGCTCAGCACCGTAACTTGTGGGTCGTTCCCAGAAACATTACCAGGACAGTATTTTACGTAGCCGGGAAAGTTGGTGGCGGAGTGGGAAGGGGAAGGGTGGGTGGGATGGGGAAAGGGGGGAGGGAGGGGGGGGCGTCAGATACCACCAGCGACGCCCCCCCCCCTTCTCACTCCATCCACCTTTCTTTGACACCAACATTGCAGCTTTCTTTCTCTCTCTCTCTTTCAGTCTATCTATATTCTTTCTTTTTCTCTGTCTTCTTCCATGTATTTATTTATTTGTTCGTCTGTCTGCCTGCTCCCTGTATTTTCTTTATCTGTGTGTGTGTGTCTGTGTCTGTGTGTGTGTGTGTGTGTGTGTGTGTTCATCTTTCAATCAGTGTGCCTCCCGTTCATCTTTCCTTTTATATTTGTTTGCTTGTGCTCAATAAATTATCACGTACTTATAATTAAGATGTTTATTTTTGTTTAATTAATAGTGAGCAGCTGTTTGTAGTATAATTATAATATAGAAGCTGCTTTACCCAATTATTGCAAAAGTTTCTCTGCTAACAAACAATAATTACATGAGAGTTGCCTTACGTGGATGAATAATATTGTCCACAACTGTACATGTCGTGTTTCTATCAGTCTTCCTCAGGAATTATACACCACATGTTCGGAAGGTCTGTGTGTTTTTTTTTTCTTTTACTATTACTAAATTTACTTACACCCACAGTGAAAATAACTGAAGAGGTGTGTAAGTGTCCTGTCGTGCATGTATGAGTATAATCAGGAATACCAACAGAGTGTGTGTGTGTGTGTGTGTGTGTGTGTGTGTCTGACCTTCACGTGTACATGAATACCAACAGAGTGTGTGTGTGTGTGTGTGTGTGTGTGTGTGTGTGTGTGTGTGTGTGTGTGTGTGTGTGTGTGTATGTATGTGTGTGTGTCTGACCTTCACGTGTACATGAATACCAACGAGTGTGTGTGTGTGTGTGTGTGTGTGTGTGTGTGTGTGTGTCGATGTTAAATGTAGGTCATAAATTTTCCTGGACTTGTACGAGTTTATCACCCAGTTGTGCGTGTTCTGTGTCCACTTTGCCGGCAGTCGTGTGTGTGTGTGTGTGTGTGTGTGTGTGTTTGTGTGTGTGTGTGTGTTTCTAGAATGGAAGGCACACACACACATGTAAACTAATACCATAACACATACATACACACATGTAAACTAATACCATAACACACACACACACACACACACACACACATGTAAACTAATACCATAACACACACACAGAAACACATTCACACACATGTAAACTAATACCATAACACACACACACAAACACATTTACACACATGCAAGCTCAAGCAATAATATCCCTGCACACACACACACACACACACACACACACACATGTAAACTAATACCATAACACACACACACACAAACACATTCACACACACACACACACACTAGCAGAGGGATTTATGAGAGATGAAGAGTGTCAGTCATGTTTATGTGAACTGTATCTTTTATAGCGTCTGACTCATCTCTTTCTATCTCTCTCTCTACCAATATAACATCACCAACCACTTCAATGACAATCCCCACCACACACTACTACAATCTCTCTCTCTCTCTCTCTCTCTCTCTCTCTCTCCACCAATATAACATCACCAACCACTTCAATGACAACCCCCACCACACACTACTACAATCTCTCTCTCTCTCCACCAATGTAACATCACCAACCACTTCAATGACAATCCCCACCACACACTACTACAATCTCTCTCTTTCTCTCTCTCTCTCTCTCTCTCTCTCTCTCTCTCTCTCCACCAATATAACATCACCAACCACTTCAATGACAATCCCCACCACACAACCACAATCACCACCATCTCCCCTGCCCACACTACCACAATCACCACCATCTCCATGCATCACTCCACCACAACCACCACAACCACCACCTACCTACCTACCACCACCACCATCTCCATGCATCACTCCACCACCACCACCACCACCACCATCACCTACCTACCTACCATCACCTACCACAACCACCACCACCTACCTACCATTACCGTCATTTCCCTCTCCATCACCCACAAGGACCAAACACACTCGCATTTACACTCATGCACTCATAAACTCTCCATTTGACTTGCCTCTTTGCACACTATCCTCTCTTTCTTCTCCACCTCCTCCCTCCTACCTACAACACCTCTCCAAATAACGTGTACAGCTTTACTCTTTCTTTCTCTCTCTCTCTCCCCCTCGTAAGGACCACCAGTAGCTCTGTTGCTGTTTGAATGTCCTTTGAATGTCCTTTGTATCATTGCCTTCTTCCTCAACACCTTAAGGACCCTGTGATCGTGTATAAAAAGGGAGGCTTCTGATTCCACCTTTATAACCATGCCACGAAACAAAAACCTCCTTCCTTATATATAGGTGTGTGTGTTTCGTGGCACTACTTAAAGGACTCGTTTATCTTCAATTTTCTTACTACATCACAGGGTCCCTTATAGTACGATGTTGTTGGTGGTAAATTTGGAGCAACTGATTCCTCCAACCCATTCCAGGCAACAAGATACAACTATATTTATTCATTGGATTTGTTTCCTGACATATTTTGGAGGAATCAAGGAACTCCAATGTCCCAAATGTTTATATACTATCCTCTTAAGCAGTCCCCTCTCCCTCTCTCTCTCCATCTTTATCAGTCCCCTCTCCCTCACCACCACTATCAATCCCCTCTCCACCTTTACCAGTCCCCTCTCCCTCACCAACAGTATCAACCCCCTCTCCACCTTTACCAGTCCCCTCTCCCTCTCCACCTCCACCAGTCCCCTCTCCCTCACCCTCTCCACCTCCACCAGTCCCCTCTCCCTCAGTCCCTCACCACCTCCACCCCCCGCCCCCCTCCTCCGCCCCCCAGCAGCCAGTCGACATGTTTAGGACCCTCGACCTGCTATTCACCCACTAAATTTCCCCTGCAGTATCTTGCCGCTCCCGAAGTCTTGCATTAGACCTCACTATTTCAGCCCGTGTGTGTGTGTGTGTGTGTGTGTTGGGGGAGGAAGAGAGAGGTGTGTGTGTGTGTGTGTGTGTGTGTTTGTGTGCTGGTGGGAGGAAGAGAACGTGTGTGTGTGTGTGTGTGTGTGTGTGTGTGTGTGTGTGTGTGTGTGTGTGTGTGTGTGTTGGGGGAGGAAGAGAACGTGTGTGTGTGTGTGTGTTTGTTTGTGTGCTGGTGGGAGGGAGAGGTGTGTGTGTGTGTGTTGGGGGAGGAAGAGGACGTGTGTGTGTGTGTGTTTGTTTGTGTGCTGGTGGAAGCTAGGAGAGAACGTGTGTGTGTGTGTGTGTGTTTGTGAGCTGGTGGAAGGGAGTGAACGTGTGTATGTGTGTGTGTGTGTGTGTGCTGGTGGGAGGGAGAGAACGTGTGTATGTTTGTGTGCTGGTGGAAGGGAGAGAACGTGTGTGTGTGTGTGTGTTTGTGTGCTGGTGGAAGGGAGAGAACCTGTGTGTGTGAGGAGATGTGTGTGTGTGTGTGTGTGTGTGAGGAGATGTGTGTCGGTTAGAGGAAGTGTGTGTGTGTGTGTGTACGTGTATGTTGCGATAGGGAGGGAGGGTGGGTGTGTATGTGTGTGTTGCCAAAGGATATGGGTCTGTTCATGTGTGTAACCTATGTATATTATTTATGTGTGTGAATACCGGAGAGAATGAGTTAGTGTGAGTGTATATTGGAGAGAGAATGAGTGAGTGTGTGTGTATATTGGGGAGAGAATGAGTGAGTGTGTGTGTATATTGGGGAGAGAATGAGTGAGTGTGCGTGTATATTGGGGAGAGAATGAGTGAGTGTGTGTGTATATTGGGGAGAGAATGAGTGAGTGTACGTGTGTATTGGGGAGAGAATGAGTGAGTGTGCTTGTATATTGGGGAGAGAATGAGTGAGTGTACGTGTGTATTGGAGAGAGTGTGTGTGTGTATAATGTTTGTGAGCGTGAAGAGAAACAGGAATGTGCGGTTGGTGTGTCGTCATGTGTGTGTGTGTGTGTGTAAAAAAATGAAGACTTCGAATCCCCTCACTCAACCGGATATAATTATGCTTTGATATATCCTGAAATTGCATCACCTTACCCAATTAAAGTCGAACTGCTTACAGAAAAAAAAAAAAAAAAGGTTAACAGAAAAGTCTAACCCCACACCACAACAACACAAATTATAAAAGAAAGATAAACATAACACACTATCCCCAAACAAACCGGACCATGTTGTAGCTCAGTGATGGTGAAGGTGAACGCTACCTTTTTTTACGGTTCGTTATTCAGTGGCTTAAGGGACCATGATGTGTGATGTAGTCAGAAAATTGGAGTTGTAGGAGTCCTTCAAATATTGCCACGAAACCTCACCAATATGGAAGGAGCTTGTTTCGTGGGATGATCAAAAGGAATCAAAAGCCTCCAATTTTCATACACGAGTACAGGTCCCTTAAACGTCGTAGGCAGTCTTTAGCTTAAGGGGATATAATATTTTTGTGTTGGTAAATCTGGAGCAACTGAATCTTCCAAACTACCCCAAGCAACAGAACACCCCATTATTTTTGTTCAACTGGTCCTGTTTCCTGGCATACTTTGGAGGAATCAAGGCACTCCAATGTAACAAAAGTGAATTCCCCCTTTACCTACGTATAATCCCGCGCAGGTGCATGGATGTCAGGCACATGCTTGTGACTTCAGCCTACAAAACAGTGAAATTTATTAGTGTTTCGTGCTACTCGCTCATCAGTTTGTGAAAATTATATGTGATTATAGTGTGGAAACGTCCTGGAAGTAGTAGAAAAAATAAACTTGTATAAAGCTTCCTAGAATTTGTCGAACCAAGTATATACATGTGCAACACCAAACAATACCACTCATCCATCACCTGGCCACGGTACCTGCAGGAAAGAGAAAGGGAAATTTTGCAAGGTTAATGAGAAGGGTCAGTCGGTCTGTAAATAAATTTATTTCTCTCTAAAACTTGGTGTACAGATATTTTACAATAGATTTACAAACACGCGCGTCACATCGGCCCCGACCCCTCCATGACTTGGGGGGAGGGGTGGGGAGGGGAGGTGCCGCACGGGAGGAGGTGTGGGGGAGATGGGGCAGCAACAGGCGTTCAAAGGGGTGGCGGCGGCGGTGGGGGGAGGAGTGGGGGAGTGACTGGAGGGGGACGGCTTCACACACATGAATACATACATACGTATATACAGTTAGAGTGACAGTATGACTGATAAGAAGAGGAAGGGGTGCTGGAGGGGAAAATAGAAGGGATAAGATGAATGTATGTTGACACTACTATACACTGCCGACCCCCTCCTCCTCCAAACCCCTACCCTCGCTCTCTCACTCTCACTCTCTCACACACACACACACACAGTTTTCATGAGATCAGACAGGCTATAGACAGACAAACGATAGACGCTGCACTACACACCAACATCATCAACCTCACCAACAACAGCAGCAGAAGTCGACGGGTGGTATAGGCAGAACAGATCATCGACCAGTCAGTCCATCTTATAGCTCTTTCTTATCAAAAAACACATGATGATTGTCTTGACACATAAACTTAGAAACAAAATAATGGAGTGGGGAGGGAGGGTTGGTTGGTGGGCGTGGGGGAAGGAAAATCACAGATAATTAAGTTAGTTCCAAGGATAACACCGACAACGAACAGAAACCAACGAGCGTGGGAGTGATGATTATGGTTCTCTGTTTGTTATTCTCATTTTCAACGGGGCGAAAATGGGCCAGCCAGCCAGTCAGCCAGCCAGCCAGTTTGTTAGTTAGTTAGCTCTTCTTCTTCTCCTTGAGCTTAGTTAGGCTATAATTATCAAAACTTTTAATTAACTACGTGCTTGGAATCACTTATTATTATTATTATTATTATTATTATTTTTCTAACACAGAGAAAATTGTATATCAGTGCTTTATATATGTGCTTTGTTTGAGTCACTGTGTTTACGAGTACATATACATATTTGTTTTTATTTTAACCAGCGAAATGTCCTGCAGCACGGTTCCTTCACGGGTGATATCATATTTAGAAAAAATATACTCTGGGTAGATTCCAGTGTTTACTAAAAAATAAATAGAAAAAAAAAATATATATCGTAGACAACAATAAAAATTCTTAAACAATTCTTGGCAATTAATCATCTTTGTCTGCATTGAATTTACACAACGATAAAACAACAACAACAACAAAAAACTAATAAAGAAATGAGACGAAGGAAGGACCGGGTGCATTTTCGCCAGGTTAAAAAAAAAAAATTATATATATATATAAATATGTATATACTGAATATAGATAATAATAAAAATTCACTCTTAGCTTTGGTTTAGTTTGGTTTGGTCTCCCACGCATCGACACACGGACACCAGGCACGGCGTACGTACAGACAGACAGACAGTGCTCACGAGTACGTACGCTATGAACACGTACAATACAGGGCCTTCAAGTACGGTACGCCATGAACACGTACAGTACAGGGCCCTCAAAGTACGTACGCCATGAACACGTACAGTACAGGGCCTTCAATACGTACGTTATGAACACGTACAGTACCGGGCCCTCAAAGTACGTACACCACTGAACACGTACAGTACAGAGCCCTCAAGTACGGTACACCACTGAAACACGTACAGGGCCCTCATGTATGTATGTATGTACGCCACTGAAACACGTACGTACATGCATCGTATTGTTTACATATGTATATTTATTATTTTTATTTTCACGTAGGTAAATGTCACACTGCCACTGTTACTGTACACACCACGTTACTCGTTACTGTACACCACGTTACACACTGATTTGTACATGTTGAGGGCTTCAGGATACATCACAGAATTAGGGGGGAGGGGGGAAAGGGGGGGGGGAGGGGGGAATTGTGTGTGTGTGTTGGGTGGGGGTGGGGTGGGGGGGTTAGTCAGCATTGGGAAGGGGGAATTGTGTGTGTGTAGGGGGGGGGCGTCAGTCAGTATTGGGAAGGGGAGAGGAGAGGGGGAATTGGAATGGGGGAAGGGAGGGGGAATTTGAAGGGGGGAGGGGAGGGGGAATTGGAAGGGGGGAAGGGGGGGGGAATTGGAAGGGGGGAAGGGAGGGGGAATTGTGTATGGAGGGGGGGGAGGTCAGTCAGTTGGGGAGTGGGAGGGTGAATCATGTGTGGGGAAGTCAGTCAGTCAGTTGGGGAAGGGATGGGGTTATTTCCTGTTATGTAATCAGTGTAGCTCCAAAAATCCAGGCTGTGGGATGGATTGGGAGGGAGGGGTGGGGATTTGGTGGGGTGCTCGGTCGGGGGGTGATCTAGGGTAGCGTGTGGTGGATTTAATTAGAGGGGGGGAGGAGGGGGACAAGGGAGTTACCAGTACTAGTGTAAGCCCATCGTCGACCCCAACCCCCGCGCATACAGGGAGTAGGGGTTGTAGTAGGCTGAGAGGGGGTGGGGGGGGAGGGTGAGGGAGGCGGCGGCGCTGAAGGCTGACGGGAGGGGCGCCGTTGGTGCGAGGTGCCCGAGGGGAGGTTTGGCGTAGGGGTGGTACCGGGCGGCGGAGAGGGGCGAGAGGGGTGGGGTGGGGTAGCCTCGTGGAAGGGGTCCGGCGGCCAGTAGGGGGTGCAGGTGGTGGGGCAGGGAGGAGGGGACGTCGGAGGTGTTGGTGTGTGTTCTGAGGTGTTGAAGGAGTTCCTCTGAGGTGGAGAAACGTTTGCCACAGTAGGTGTCGCCCGCTATCCAGTTACACACATAGGGATGTTGATGTGACCCGCCCACCAGTCCAGGGGGAGGGTACAGACTGCACCTGAGGGGAAACACAAACAACCAGACATTAATATAAAGATCGACGGAAAAACACGACAAAAGTTCACCAATGGTTATAAACTTCATCTCATTTTCAATAGTGAGTCAATATAAAACATATGAACGAGACAGTATATCTAAGAAAGAACAAACTAACAAGGAAACTTCTTTGGACAGGAATAATGCAGACCCAATAAACTTGGATTATAAAATGTAAAATATTAGAGGGGGAAAGAAAAATACTCGTACACACACACACCAACCACGAGTACCACTACAACCACTACTACTGCTGCTACTACAAATACTATACCATCACTATACCACCAACTAAATACACACACACACACACACACACACACACACAAACACACACAATACTAGGCCTACTAATACTACTAATTTCTATCGCTACACTACTATCACTACCACCACTAAACTCTCAAACCATCCACAGTAAATAACTCACAAGGTGGACGCCGGGAGTGTGGGAAGGAGGCCTGGAAGGGAGGCGAGGTGCTTGGTGTGGGCAGAGAGCTGAGCACACTGAGAACAACCCGGGGGACAAGTGCCACTGACGATCTGGGCAGCGTGGGTATTGACCTGGCACCCGCTGCAGTAAGGGTCACGACACACTGGCACCACCATCTCGTTGCCAGAGGCCGT
The DNA here is from genome assembly GCA_033782935.1 of Petrolisthes cinctipes. NCBI lineage: Eukaryota > Metazoa > Arthropoda > Malacostraca > Decapoda > Porcellanidae > Petrolisthes > Petrolisthes cinctipes. The sequence continues at coordinate 15,130 of JAWQEG010004860.1, forward strand.
CTTCACCCTGGCGTACCCGATGTAAGGGCTGGCGAAGGCGGCGCTGGTGCTGGTGGGGACCTGAAGAAGTGAATGCAAGAGACGTGAGGTCAGGTGAAGTGAGGTTAAGTTTGGTTAGGTGACGTTAAGTTAGGGTAGTTAAGTTTAGGGTATGTTAAGTTAGGGTATGTTATGTTATGTTATTTTAGGTTCGATTCGGTAGCTCCGTTCATACATGTGAAAGTACCGGTATGTAATATTTTACAAATGTGTATATCTGTACAAGTAACTATATAATCCAATACTGTTTACTGTACACTTAAATGAAGACAATACAAATATAACAACAATTTGGATATCAGCATAAAATAAATTAACAAGAAATACAAAACCATGAAAAAAAAAAAAAACTACACACATAAACAACACAACTCAGATGGTTCAGAAATATAGCAATTATATAGTAATAACAGACAACTGGAACCAGAGCCTACGGTTTTAAAGGCCCAGTGAACGCATAAGGGAAGAGGAGGTTCTGTGGCATCATTAGTATAAACCACGTGTGTTGATTTGGATTTTCAAGACTGATGATTTTTTAAGCCCCTCTTTATTGGCGATAGTACAGTACGTGAGGAAGGAACGTAATTAATAAATACAGAATCATTCACTCAGTTTATATCGTTATTGTCTTGTATTGCATCCTTATCACAAGACTGATGATTTTTATGCCCCGTTGGAAAGGTGGTAAACAAGAGAGAAGACCAGACAAGACAAGACCTTTACTCCTCGATAGTAGCTATACAGGGAGGACGAGACGAAGGAATGTAAATAATAATCGTTGTTGTTGTTTAATGGCCCCTTTCAACACAGACCCCCAAAATCATCTCCGGTGAAGAAAAGGCCCAGGGAGGTGAAGGGAAGATGGGGATGATGATATACAAAGTCGTAATTAGAAGGGGGAAGAGACGGGATGATTGGTGCCACGAATATATAGCCTGAAAAATAACTAGAGAGATGATAGATAAAAAAGAAAATTTGGCTGGTGATCAAAGAAGGATTTTTATCTTTTAAGAATGTGGAAGGAAGGAAGGAAGGAAGGAGGCTGAGATATGATTCTGTAGGGGAATTAGTGAAGGTTTTATACTGGTGTTTCCTCCCTCCAAAGTATTTTACCACAAACCAAATTTTAAAAGAGAGAGAGAGAGAGAGAGAGAGAGAGAGAGAGAGAGAGAGAGAGAAAATTTATCACACACACACACACAGTGACAGAGACTGAAGCAAGACACACACACAGAATGCAGACAAAGTTTTATACACAACACAAGTGACAGCAAACGCAATCCTTAAAGAAAAAAAAAAAAAAAAAAGTATCGGTGTAGTTGGCTTGGTTATTGTTGTTGTTGTTAGATCGTCTCCACCCTTCTGCTGTCAACGGTATAAAGGTCAGTCTGTGGCACGTGTCACTCGATGTTACATACAAATTATACGTGAATACTGAGAACGCGATACTCCTTACATTGAAATTACCCCGAGTCTCAATTTACAAACATGCAAGTTAAGTAAAGACTGAAATCCGAGTTCTTTGATTTACTGTTTACTGTCTTAAGGGACCCTGTGATGTAGTCAGAAAATTGGAGGTTAGCGAGTCCTTCAAATATTGCCACGAAACACCACCTGTATGGAAGGAGCTTGTTTCATGGCATAGTCAGGAGGAATCAGAAGGCTCCAATTTTTATACACGATCACAGGGTCCTTATAATTTACACACAAGTTATACGTGAATTTAGGGAACGTGTGTTTTTATTTACTGTTTCATGCTTTGATTTACACACAAGTTACGTGAATACTGAGAGAATTTTATGTGATTTACAGTTAACTACTATGATTTACACACAGACTACGTGAATTTAGAGAACGTGTGTTTTTATTTACTGTTTACTGCTTTGATTTACACATACGTTTCATAAATAGGACGAAACTAATTAGGCCTGTGTATTTAATTAATTTACAAATACACTCAGTTTCGATTCACACTCTTGGCACTTAGGGGATAATAGATTTTTTTTTATACATTCCTCCTAAGTATACCAGGAAACAGACAGGCCACCACTGTAGTTTATAACCTGGTCCTGTTTCCTGGCATATATACTTTGGAGGAATCAAGGCGTTCCAATCTACCAAAAGTGTATTAACCCCTTAATCATATTGAAAAAAAAAAAAAAAAAAAAAAAAATGGAGGCCTACTACTTCCACCAAACTATGATATAAAACAGTAGATCCATTCTTGGTAACACTGTATAATATAGATAGCCAGCCGTCTGTTGCCTAAAAAAAAAAAAATTATAGTATAGTGTGGTGGAATCAACAGTCCTTCAAGACATCACCACAAAACACAACAAGATTATCCCCTCACACCGTCTACTAATCAATCATACATCAACATACTCTTCATAAACAATCGGAAACTCATCATAATCGATCGAAAACTAATCACATGCAGCTTCACATTAACACCGACCAACCACACCTGCTCAGTCAACCTTAGGGAATATTCTGTATCACACAATCAATCAATTAATCTATCAAGTCTTTTTAATCAAACTTTTCTTCCCATCAACCAAGCTGTACTCGTCCAACACACACACACACACACACACGATAAACCCACAGATAGGAGACCATCACCATTTTTAGCCCCCCCCCCCGGCAGCCCCCCTACATAACCCACCACTACAATCTAACCGAGGCCAATAATAATAATAACAATAACAATAATAATAATAATAATAATAGTAATAATAATAATAATAATAATAATAACAATAATAATAATAATAATAACAATAATAATAACAATAATAAGAATAGCCTAATAATAATAATAACAGTAATAATAATAACAATAATAATAATAACCACAACACTACAGGAGAGAGAACCAACTATAACTAATCAGAACAATACGAAAACCCACAAACATTTCAACAACCCACCACGGGAGCTTATAGTATAGTATAGTCACTGGGCCCCAACACAACGTCTATCAATTACAACAGCCGGGTGTGAACGATAAATTAAGAGAAGATGTATTGCAATTGTAGTGTATCTGTGGTATCATTATCGCGTGTGTTTTTCCTGGTACAGTATTATCATCATCAGTAGTGAACGTTAATCTATGAGAATATTATAAACTGCACTCTTTTTCTAGTGTTTATTATTATTATTATTATTATTATTATTATTATTATTAGTAGTAGTAGTAGTAGTAGTAGTAGTAGTAGTAGTAGTAGTAGTAGTAGTAGTAGTAGTAGTAGTAAACGCTAAGCTAAGAGAATATAAACTGCAATTTTTTCCTAGTGTTTTTATATAAATATTATTAGTAGTAGTGATGCTAAGTTAAGGGACCCTGAGATGTAATAGGAAAATTGGAGATAAACGAGTCCTTCAAAGATTACCACGAAACCCCACATCATATGGAAGGAGCTGGTTTCATGGCATAATCAGGAGGAATAAGAAGCCTCTAATTTCCATACACGATCACAGGGTCCTTAATAAGAGATGATTCAGGTAGGTATATTTTTTTGGGCTAAAATTATTATTATTATTATCATGGCTGGACCCGAGTTGAAGGAAGGAAGGAAGGAAGGAAGGAAGGAAGGAAGGAAGGAAGGAAGGAAGGAAGGAAGGAAGGAAGGAAGGAAGGAATGAAGGAAGGAGGAAAGAAAGAAAGGAAGGAAGGATGGAGGGAAGGATGGAGGGAAGGAAGAAAGGAAGGAAGGAAGAAAGGAAGGAAGGAAGGAAGAAAGGAAGAAAGGAAGAAAGGAAGAAAGGAAGGAAGGAAGGAAGGAAGGTGGAGGTTGAACGACTGTGGGTGGAATTGAACGAAACAATGTGGTAAGAGGTGGGTGGAGGAATGTAATGGAGTCTGTTGGCTGCTTGCGTCAGACAGCGGGGGATGGATGAGTCACCCGATGTTGGACACTGATGGATGAGAGTAGTACGGCAAGCAAGCAAGCAAGCAAGAGGGAGGGAGGGAGGGATAATGGATGAACAAGCAAGCAAGCATGAAAGAGTGAGGGAGTGAATGAGAGTGAGGGATTGAAAGAGGGATAATGGATGAACAAGCAAGCAAGCACGAAAGAGTGAGGGAGTGAATGAGAGAGGGATAATGAGCAAGGAAGCAAGCAAGCATGAAAGAGTGAGGGTATGAGAGAGGGATAATGGATGAGCAAGCAATCAAGCATGAAATAGTGAGGGAGTGACAACAAAACAAACAAACAAGAGTGAGTGTAGGATTGACAATGAACAAGCAAGCACGCAAGCACGAGTGATTGAGTGAGTGACAACAATGGATGAGAGGTACTGTACGGTCAAGCCAATAAGTCCTGCAACACCTTTGAGTGAATGAGCAAGCAAGCAAGCGAACAAGCAACGTGGGTAATAATCAGAAGCAAATGGATATCAACAACGACGTGAAAAAGGGGAAATGAAGGTGAATAAGAGAAGGTGAAATGAAGATGAATAAAATAAAGTGAAAAAAGATGAATAAGATAGTGATACAAAGATGAATAAAAGAAAGTGAATAAAGATGAGTAAGATAGTGATAGAAAGGTGAATAAGAAAGTGAAATAAAGATGAATAGAATAAAGTGAAAACAGATGAATAAGATAGTGATACAAAGATGAATAAGAGAAAGTTAAAAAAAAGATGAATAAGATAAGGTGAAATGAAGATGAATAAGGGAAAGTGAAATGAAGATGAATAAAATAAAAGTGAAATGAAGATGAGTAAAATAAATTGAAAAATAGTTAAATAAGATAGTGATACAAAGATGAATAAGAGAAAATGAGATGAAGATGAATAAAGTGACTGAATAAAGACGAATAAAATAAAGTGACTGAATAAAGACGTAAGAAAGATGAATACAGGTGAGACATAAAATACTGTATTGAATGAAGAAATAAACACGTGTTGAGTAAGTAAAGGAAGCCATGGGAACAGGGTTTTTGAGGGAGCAGGGGGTGGGGGGGCGAAGGATGAGTGAGGATGAAGGGTGAGTGAGGATGAAAGGTGGGTGAGGATGAAGGATGAGTGAGGATGAAGGGTTGAGTGAGGATGATGGGTGAGTGAGGATGAAGGGTTGAGTAAGGATGAAGGATGAGTGAGGATGAAAGGTGGGTGAGGATGAAGGATGAGTAAGGATGAAGGGCGAGTAAGGATTGAAGGATGAGTGAGGATGAAGGGTGAGTGAGGATGAAGGGTGAGTGAGGATGAAGGGTGAGTAAGGATGAAGGGCGAGTAAGGATGAAGGGTGAGTAAGGATATAAAGGGTGGGTGAGGATGAAGGGCGAGTGAGGATGAAGGATGAGTAAGGATTAAGGGTGTGGTGTGGTAGGATAAATAGGAGGAAGGAAAATAAGATACGTTTGAAAAGGAGCGATAGATAATAATTTATGTCAAGTGTGTGCCTTAGGTTGGATGCATATGAGAGAGAGAGAGAGAGAGAGAGAGAGAGAGAGAGAGAGAGAGAGAGAGAGAGAGAGAGAGAGAGAGAGAGAGAGAGAAACAAGTTATCAGGATATGATTAAGGGTGCTGGCATGTGGATCTAAAAGAATGAGGGTGTGGACAAACTCGATTCAGATATCAAGGAGATCTTAGAAGGCCATTCATTACTCTCCTTACAACACCACCACCCAATGACCCGAGAAAAATAAAAATAAAAACGGAAAAACGACCAGAAATGTAAAGAGAGAAAGCACAATTGACATATACCCAAAGCATGTTATATTCTATGATGAAGAGAAATAAATAAGGCTGTGTAATTAATGTATTGTAGCCTAAACCTCCAAAAAATATATATTACAGTTTACATGAAAAGTGACAAAACTCGAACACATTATACACAAGAGTAAAAACGTGATTACTACCAATTATTATTAACGTTATTATTTACCCACCCAACAAAACTACAACAGCCTACAGTTACATGTATAGAATGAACTCTTGTCTCATCACTCACACCACCAGTGCTACTAACTCAACCCAACCCAACCCAACCCAACCCCCACCACCCATTACTCTCAGTGAAGCAACCATCTGCCCGCCTGCCTGGCAAGTGGATAGCCGAAACCACCTGTTGACCAAATTAAGCCCCCACGTGATTGAACCCACCTCACCTGCCCCACGTGTTGAGTGATTCACCTGCATGCACACTGTACACGTATTTATGGGGTCATCTGTACACGGGGAATTTATTGAAGATCTTGGCCACACACACACACACACACACACATGCTCTCTGGACTATTTCATTATTTTGGTCGTGCATAGATCTTGTATTTTATGTATTTACAGTATGTACTCTTTTGTATTTTCACAGCCAACTGCCCACGTGCTTACTTAGCCACTTAGTCATATATTAACTGAACCATCTGACAACATACTTACTGAACCACCTGACCATATATTAACTGAACCATCTGGCTATATGAATACTGAACCACCTAACCCAAGCTTCAGATGTACTGACTGTGTACTGACCTTGGCTGTGAGCGCTGAGAGTCCTGCTGCTCCGAGGGGGTCAAGGCCGAGGGCAAGGTGAGGGTAGAGACTCGGGGCCAGCTTATAGGCAGCCAGGGGGTCCTTGGTCAGGTCACCCAGCCCGGCCAGGGAATGACTCGATAGTGAGGACGACTTGGGTGGCAGAGGAGACGACGAGACACGTGGGGAGAGCGACGACGAGGAAGATGAGGGAGGATCACGAGGACGGGAGGACGATCTGCCACTGTCGCTCCCCCTCGAGGACGACCTCTCCACGCTGGGCTGACTACCTGCTGGGGACCTGGCACTCGGAGACGTCCTCTTGCTACCTGGACTCACACGGTCATCGTCGTCTTTCTTCTCATAAGGCTTGAAGGAGGAAGAAGAAGACGAGGTGGTGTTGCCGCTGGCCTTGGTGTCGTCGGAGGGTGAAATGGTGAGTGCAGACCCCGGAGACTTGGCGCCTGGGGAGGACGACTTGCCCTTGCTCGAGGATTTGTCACCCCCTCCGGACCCCTTGGGCGTGAGGTCGGCCCCAATGGAGGAGCAGGTCTGTGCCAGCAGTGCCAGGGGGGATTTCTTGGCATCAAGCTGAGGGGCCAGGAGGAATAAAAACATTGACAATAATTAGATATATATATCAACTATACAAGTATATCGCAAATATCTTATACGGTCCATAATAATAATAATAATAATAACTCATACATACACATACAAGTAAAAAAAAAACATACATACAGAAATAGATCAGAAACAAGCAACACAAATAAACACACAAACACAACACAAACACATCTGTAAAAAAAAAATATACTGTATATATATATTACTATGAGCTGTATCTTACTGAAAACTACAGGTGCCTAACTTTCTACCTCTTCTTCTAAAATAATGACCTGCTGACAAACTTGTATTTACTGAAAGCCACACCAACCTTCCAACCATCTGCGTCACTCCACCACTCACTCATCAATCTCACAGACAGGACAAAGGAACTATCGACCTTGATCAGCTAAGTAGGTAGGTACGTGGCGTTAGTAGTTAAGTACGTAAGTAGATATGGACGTAAGTATACACATACGTTAGTAGATAAGTACGTATGTAGACAAATACGTAAGTAGATATGACCGTAAGTAGACAAATACGTAAGTAGATATGAACGTATGTAGACAAATACGTAAGTAGATATGACCGTAAGTAGACAAATACGTAAGTAGGTATGAACGTAAGTAGATATGATCGTAAGTAGATAAGTACGTAAGTAGACAGGTACGAGTAGATATGATCGTAAGTAGATATGAATGTAAGTAGATAGGTAATGCACGTATGTAGACAAATACAGGAGTAGATAATTGTACGTAAGAAGTTAGGTATAGTGTACGTATGGAGATAAGAACGTAGGTATGTAAGTAAGTAAGTAAGTAAGGCATTTCCGGATAAAACCCACCACCACTTCCTGGATTAATCAATTACTTGCCCAACTTTCTACTTTTTTGTGTTTATCGTCAATCTCCTCTGAAGCCGAACTGGATATATGACAAGACAGGAAGGATTTTGAGACCCGACCCCCTCCCTATTTTATTATTATTTTTTTTTATTTCCCTTAGTGTTGCTTTATTCCTTCCTTTTTCTTCAGCTGTAGTTCTCAATGACATACCATACTTTACTTCCCTCGTCATGTATGGGCCTCCCGTAATAAATGACAGAGGCTGAAGGATGGAGGAACGTCTTAAATTGACCATAGGACGACGACGGGGATAGATGTGATCCTCGTGTATAAAAAAAAAAAAAAAAAAAAAAAAAAAGGCATAGGTGAAGTCCAACCCCCAAACCAAGTCTATAAAAATTGTGACTGTGTATGAATAACGTATGAGTGAATATGTATGTATGTGTATTACCTGAGGCGGCCCTATGCATGTCATTATCATCCTTATTGGTTTGTGCATGAAATTTCGAGGCTAGGGGGTAGTGGAGGGGGTGGGGGTGGATGAGGGGCCTAATTTAAAGAAAAAGGGAGGCATATATTACAATGAGGGAGGGGGCATAATTTACAGGGAAGGGGGAGGAAGGAGGGGGCATAATTTACAGGAAGGAGGGAGGGGGCAGAATTTACAATGAAGGGGGGAGAGAGTGAGGGGCATATTTTACAGTGAAGGGGAAGGAGAGGGGGGGCATAATTTATAGTGAAAGGGGAAAGAGTGTGAGCAAAATTTACAGGGAAAGGGGAAGGAGAGTGGGGCATAATTTACAGAGAAAGGGGAAGGAGAGTGGGGAGCATAATTTACAGGGAAGGGGGGGGGGGCAAAATTTATAGAGAAGGGGAAGGGAGAGAGGGGGGGGGGCATAAAATACAAGGAAGGGGAGGGGGGAGAGAGGGGGGGAATAATTTACAGGGAAGGGGGAGAGAGAGGGGGGGGATTATTTACAGTGCAGGGAGGTGTAGGCATAATTTACAGTGAGGGGGAAGGAGAGAGAGAGAGAGAGAGGGGAAAATTTACAGTGAAGAGGAAAGAGGGGGAGGGTATATTTTACAATCTGATTTACGAGACGTGGATTGATATAGCCTACATAAGAGAGAGAGAGAGAGAGAGAGGAGAGAGAGAGAGAGAGAGAGAGAGAGGAGGGGGATATCATTAACGACAACACTGCATCATTTTTACATCCAGTTTTTATTACCATATTTACACACATTTTGCCCGGCCTAATAAAAAAAAAAAAAAAAAAAAAAGTGGGAATGGAAGAGGGAGCCTGATTATTCATGAAAGAGAACAGGTGACAGTTATGCCCCCTTTGATCATGTCAGATAGAATAATTTGCATATCGTTACGTAACTGACCTACCTACCTACATGACTACAAAAAAAAAAAAAGTGAAAAAAAAAGACCTCGATTTTTCCTATCCCTCGTTTACATACCTCGCCTCATTCGTTAATCTCGCCCCTAATCACACAACATGACATACATAAATACATTATATACATACATACGTAGTTATAGCATCACGTGGTTTGAATCAAGGCCAAAAGATATATTTTTGGTTTATTAAGTCAGAATAATTTCCTTGTTTATATTATGACTACCGTATGTAAACTATATTTATGAGGTATGAGAAATGATATTGTTCTCAGCCAAATTTTAATGCCAGATTTTTTGCTAATATTTATAGTTACTCCTAGGATAGTTAATATACAGTACACTTAACATACAATAGTTTTTTGGAGTTATGCATCCTCTCTCTCTCTCTCTCTCTCTCACACACACTAGAAATCTACGATACTTTTCAGGAGTTATGCATCCCCTCTCTCTCTCTCTCTAGAAATCTGCCAATAATTTCCCTCACAAACAGACACACCCTTATGACATTATCTGATCGACTTCTTTTCTCTCTCACACACTTCTCTGGTGCGTTAATTTCTTTCATACATAAAACCCACATTTCCACTGACCTTTTCTTCTCTTTCTCTCACACACAGGAAAATACAAACAAGAATAACACACACACACTCTCTCTCTCTCTCACACACACACACAGGATGCTGCTACACACACTCTGCTGATCTTTTTCGCTCTCTCTCTCTCTCTCTCTCTCTCTCTCACACACACACACACACATGCACGTAAGGGGCCATTTACTCCGGACAAACTGGAGTCTACGTAGCCCCCCACACGATGCAACAAGACAAGATAATAAATACCCTACAAGTATATAGAAATAGTCAAGTTTTTTGGCATAGCGTGGAGGAACTAGTGGCCCCCTCCCTCCAAATCACCCCTCAAAAAAAAAAAAAAGACTTAAATGACCCCCTTAATCAAAACAAACAGGATTCTTTAACTTGAACTCTCTCAAGGGGGAAGTACAGTGTTGGCAAATCTGGAGCAACTGATTCCTCCAAACTATTCCAGGTAGCAGAACACACTTATATTTTTGTTCATCTGGTCCTGTTTCCTGGCATACTTTGGAGGAATCATGGCACTCCAATGTAACAAAAGTGAATTACCCCCATAATTATAACAAAACAGGATTCTTAAACTACTTCCTCACCTCGATGGAGTGACCCTGGATGGGGTTGAGGTACTCTGGTCCTGAGGTACTGGTTCCCGCTGGTCGTTAACATGTTGCTTGGTTTGGTGGGGTTGTATGTTGATGGTTGGTTGGTTGGTTGGTTTGGTGTGGTTGTATGTTGGTTGATGGTTGGTTGGTTGGTTGGTTTGGTGTGGTGGTTGTGTGTTGATGGTTGGATGGTTGGTTGGTTGGTTGGTTTGGTGTGGTTGTATGTTGATGGTTGGTTGATGCTGGTGATGGTGACGAGGGGAAAACCAACAAATAAACAGGAACCCAACCAATGATGATGCAACAACCACTGTCTTCTTGATGTGCTAAATAGTTTGATATAGTTTGTTGCGAGACGAACAAACAAAAATAATTAATTAACTAGACACTAAAACACAGACAAACGTACAGTACAACACGAACTTGTTTTGTTTTTAAAAGTTTTTTTTAGATCAAGTTTAGTCGGGAAAGTTTGTCCGATATTCTTAATTAATTCAACGACACACGTTCTCCGTTCGTTCGTCTTTTCTGTGTATTATGTTCTTCTTCAGCACTGGACGATGCGTGAGGAAAAGTTTACTACAGTAACAAGTTTTGGTGCCGTTGGTGACGCGCACAGCAACACCAACAACAACAAGGTAAGAGGAACACAACACATGCCACTGTTGTAGGGCGCGGCGGCACTTTGCTCCACTGCCACTGAGCGCTGCTAACTGAATGAATACTCTTGATTTCTGCTGGCTCGTACCCGCAGCCCTGTGACGTCACGGGGAGGGGGCCTTGTAACGCGCGTCGCTATTGGCCGA